>JASJYW010000026.1:23189912-23319912 GCA_030386875.1 Morinoia aosen
TAGTAGTAGTAGTAGTAGTAGTAGTAGTAGTAGTAGTAGTAGTAGTAGTAGTAGTAGTAGTAGTAGTAGTAGTAGTAGTAGTAGTAGTAGTAGTAGTAGTAGTAGTAGTAGTAGTAGTAGTAGTAGTAGTAGTAGTAGTAGTAGTAGTAGTAGTAGTAGTAGTAGTAGTAGTAGTAGTAGTAGTAGTAGTAGTAGTAGTAGTAGTAGTAGTAGTAGTAGTAGTAGTAGTAGTAGTAGTAGTAGTAGTAGTAGTAGTAGTAGTAGTAGTAGTAGTAGTAGTAGTAGTAGTAGTAGTAGTAGTAGTAGTAGTAGTAGTAGTAGTAGTAGTAGTAGTAGTAGTAGTAGTAGTAGTAGTAGTAGTAGTAGTAGTAGTAGTAGTAGTAGTAGTAGTAGTAGTAGTAGTAGTAGTAGTAGTAGTAGTAGTAGTAGTAGTAGTAGTAGTAGTAGTAGTAGTAGTAGTAGTAGTAGTAGTAGTAGTAGTAGTAGTAGTAGTAGTAGTAGTAGTAGTAGTAGTAGTAGTAGTAGTAGTAGTAGTAGTAGTAGTAGTAGTAGTAGTAGTAGTAGTAGTAGTAGTAGTAGTAGTAGTAGTAGTAGTAGTAGTAGTAGTAGTAGTAGTAGTAGTAGTAGTAGTAGTAGTAGTAGTAGTAGTAGTAGTAGTAGTAGTAGTAGTAGTAGTAGTAGTAGTAGTAGTAGTAGTAGTAGTAGTAGTAGTAGTAGTAGTAGTAGTAGTAGTAGTAGTAGTAGTAGTAGTAGTAGTAGTAGTAGTAGTAGTAGTAGTAGTAGTAGTAGTAGTAGTAGTAGTAGTAGTAGTAGTAGTAGTAGTAGTAGTAGTAGTAGTAGTAGTAGTAGTAGTAGTAGTAGTAGTAGTAGTAGTAGTAGTAGTAGTAGTAGTAGTAGTAGTAGTAGTAGTAGTAGTAGTAGTAGTAGTAGTAGTAGTAGTAGTAGTAGTAGTAGTAGTAGTAGTAGTAGTAGTAGTAGTAGTAGTAGTAGTAGTAGTAGTAGTAGTAGTAGTAGTAGTAGTAGTAGTAGTAGTAGTAGTAGTAGTAGTAGTAGTAGTAGTAGTAGTAGTAGTAGTAGTAGTAGTAGTAGTAGTAGTAGTAGTAGTAGTAGTAGTAGTAGTAGTAGTAGTAGTAGTAGTAGTAGTAGTAGTAGTAGTAGTAGTAGTAGTAGTAGTAGTAGTAGTAGTAGTAGTAGTAGTAGTAGTAGTAGTAGTAGTAGTAGTAGTAGTAGTAGTAGTAGTAGTAGTAGTAGTAGTAGTAGTAGTAGTAGTAGTAGTAGTAGTAGTAGTAGTAGTAGTAGTAGTAGTAGTAGTAGTAGTAGTAGTAGTAGTAGTAGTAGTAGTAGTAGTAGTAGTAGTAGTAGTAGTAGTAGTAGTAGTAGTAGTAGTAGTAGTAGTAGTAGTAGTAGTAGTAGTAGTAGTAGTAGTAGTAGTAGTAGTAGTAGTAGTAGTAGTAGTAGTAGTAGTAGTAGTAGTAGTAGTAGTAGTAGTAGTAGTAGTAGTAGTAGTAGTAGTAGTAGTAGTAGTAGTAGTAGTAGTAGTAGTAGTAGTAGTAGTAGTAGTAGTAGTAGTAGTAGTAGTAGTAGTAGTAGTAGTAGTAGTAGTAGTAGTAGTAGTAGTAGTAGTAGTAGTAGTAGTAGTAGTAGTAGTAGTAGTAGTAGTAGTAGTAGTAGTAGTAGTAGTAGTAGTAGTAGTAGTAGTAGTAGTAGTAGTAGTAGTAGTAGTAGTAGTAGTAGTAGTAGTAGTAGTAGTAGTAGTAGTAGTAGTAGTAGTAGTAGTAGTAGTAGTAGTAGTAGTAGTAGTAGTAGTAGTAGTAGTAGTAGTAGTAGTAGTAGTAGTAGTAGTAGTAGTAGTAGTAGTAGTAGTAGTAGTAGTAGTAGTAGTAGTAGTAGTAGTAGTAGTAGTAGTAGTAGTAGTAGTAGTAGTAGTAGTAGTAGTAGTAGTAGTAGTAGTAGTAGTAGTAGTAGTAGTAGTAGTAGTAGTAGTAGTAGTAGTAGTAGTAGTAGTAGTAGTAGTAGTAGTAGTAGTAGTAGTAGTAGTAGTAGTAGTAGTAGTAGTAGTAGTAGTAGTAGTAGTAGTAGTAGTAGTAGTAGTAGTAGTAGTAGTAGTAGTAGTAGTAGTAGTAGTAGTAGTAGTAGTAGTAGTAGTAGTAGTAGTAGTAGTAGTAGTAGTAGTAGTAGTAGTAGTAGTAGTAGTAGTAGTAGTAGTAGTAGTAGTAGTAGTAGTAGTAGTAGTAGTAGTAGTAGTAGTAGTAGTAGTAGTAGTAGTAGTAGTAGTAGTAGTAGTAGTAGTAGTAGTAGTAGTAGTAGTAGTAGTAGTAGTAGTAGTAGTAGTAGTAGTAGTAGTAGTAGTAGTAGTAGTAGTAGTAGTAGTAGTAGTAGTAGTAGTAGTAGTAGTAGTAGTAGTAGTAGTAGTAGTAGTAGTAGTAGTAGTAGTAGTAGTAGTAGTAGTAGTAGTAGTAGTAGTAGTAGTAGTAGTAGTAGTAGTAGTAGTAGTAGTAGTAGTAGTAGTAGTAGTAGTAGTAGTAGTAGTAGTAGTAGTAGTAGTAGTAGTAGTAGTAGTAGTAGTAGTAGTAGTAGTAGTAGTAGTAGTAGTAGTAGTAGTAGTAGTAGTAGTAGTAGTAGTAGTAGTAGTAGTAGTAGTAGTAGTAGTAGTAGTAGTAGTAGTAGTAGTAGTAGTAGTAGTAGTAGTAGTAGTAGTAGTAGTAGTAGTAGTAGTAGTAGTAGTAGTAGTAGTAGTAGTAGTAGTAGTAGTAGTAGTAGTAGTAGTAGTAGTAGTAGTAGTAGTAGTAGTAGTAGTAGTAGTAGTAGTAGTAGTAGTAGTAGTAGTAGTAGTAGTAGTAGTAGTAGTAGTAGTAGTAGTAGTAGTAGTAGTAGTAGTAGTAGTAGTAGTAGTAGTAGTAGTAGTAGTAGTAGTAGTAGTAGTAGTAGTAGTAGTAGTAGTAGTAGTAGTAGTAGTAGTAGTAGTAGTAGTAGTAGTAGTAGTAGTAGTAGTAGTAGTAGTAGTAGTAGTAGTAGTAGTAGTAGTAGTAGTAGTAGTAGTAGTAGTAGTAGTAGTAGTAGTAGTAGTAGTAGTAGTAGTAGTAGTAGTAGTAGTAGTAGTAGTAGTAGTAGTAGTAGTAGTAGTAGTAGTAGTAGTAGTAGTAGTAGTAGTAGTAGTAGTAGTAGTAGTAGTAGTAGTAGTAGTAGTAGTAGTAGTAGTAGTAGTAGTAGTAGTAGTAGTAGTAGTAGTAGTAGTAGTAGTAGTAGTAGTAGTAGTAGTAGTAGTAGTAGTAGTAGTAGTAGTAGTAGTAGTAGTAGTAGTAGTAGTAGTAGTAGTAGTAGTAGTAGTAGTAGTAGTAGTAGTAGTAGTAGTAGTAGTAGTAGTAGTAGTAGTAGTAGTAGTAGTAGTAGTAGTAGTAGTAGTAGTAGTAGTAGTAGTAGTAGTAGTAGTAGTAGTAGTAGTAGTAGTAGTAGTAGTAGTAGTAGTAGTAGTAGTAGTAGTAGTAGTAGTAGTAGTAGTAGTAGTAGTAGTAGTAGTAGTAGTAGTAGTAGTAGTAGTAGTAGTAGTAGTAGTAGTAGTAGTAGTAGTAGTAGTAGTAGTAGTAGTAGTAGTAGTAGTAGTAGTAGTAGTAGTAGTAGTAGTAGTAGTAGTAGTAGTAGTAGTAGTAGTAGTAGTAGTAGTAGTAGTAGTAGTAGTAGTAGTAGTAGTAGTAGTAGTAGTAGTAGTAGTAGTAGTAGTAGTAGTAGTAGTAGTAGTAGTAGTAGTAGTAGTAGTAGTAGTAGTAGTAGTAGTAGTAGTAGTAGTAGTAGTAGTAGTAGTAGTAGTAGTAGTAGTAGTAGTAGTAGTAGTAGTAGTAGTAGTAGTAGTAGTAGTAGTAGTAGTAGTAGTAGTAGTAGTAGTAGTAGTAGTAGTAGTAGTAGTAGTAGTAGTAGTAGTAGTAGTAGTAGTAGTAGTAGTAGTAGTAGTAGTAGTAGTAGTAGTAGTAGTAGTAGTAGTAGTAGTAGTAGTAGTAGTAGTAGTAGTAGTAGTAGTAGTAGTAGTAGTAGTAGTAGTAGTAGTAGTAGTAGTAGTAGTAGTAGTAGTAGTAGTAGTAGTAGTAGTAGTAGTAGTAGTAGTAGTAGTAGTAGTAGTAGTAGTAGTAGTAGTAGTAGTAGTAGTAGTAGTAGTAGTAGTAGTAGTAGTAGTAGTAGTAGTAGTAGTAGTAGTAGTAGTAGTAGTAGTAGTAGTAGTAGTAGTAGTAGTAGTAGTAGTAGTAGTAGTAGTAGTAGTAGTAGTAGTAGTAGTAGTAGTAGTAGTAGTAGTAGTAGTAGTAGTAGTAGTAGTAGTAGTAGTAGTAGTAGTAGTAGTAGTAGTAGTAGTAGTAGTAGTAGTAGTAGTAGTAGTAGTAGTAGTAGTAGTAGTAGTAGTAGTAGTAGTAGTAGTAGTAGTAGTAGTAGTAGTAGTAGTAGTAGTAGTAGTAGTAGTAGTAGTAGTAGTAGTAGTAGTAGTAGTAGTAGTAGTAGTAGTAGTAGTAGTAGTAGTAGTAGTAGTAGTAGTAGTAGTAGTAGTAGTAGTAGTAGTAGTAGTAGTAGTAGTAGTAGTAGTAGTAGTAGTAGTAGTAGTAGTAGTAGTAGTAGTAGTAGTAGTAGTAGTAGTAGTAGTAGTAGTAGTAGTAGTAGTAGTAGTAGTAGTAGTAGTAGTAGTAGTAGTAGTAGTAGTAGTAGTAGTAGTAGTAGTAGTAGTAGTAGTAGTAGTAGTAGTAGTAGTAGTAGTAGTAGTAGTAGTAGTAGTAGTAGTAGTAGTAGTAGTAGTAGTAGTAGTAGTAGTAGTAGTAGTAGTAGTAGTAGTAGTAGTAGTAGTAGTAGTAGTAGTAGTAGTAGTAGTAGTAGTAGTAGTAGTAGTAGTAGTAGTAGTAGTAGTAGTAGTAGTAGTAGTAGTAGTAGTAGTAGTAGTAGTAGTAGTAGTAGTAGTAGTAGTAGTAGTAGTAGTAGTAGTAGTAGTAGTAGTAGTAGTAGTAGTAGTAGTAGTAGTAGTAGTAGTAGTAGTAGTAGTAGTAGTAGTAGTAGTAGTAGTAGTAGTAGTAGTAGTAGTAGTAGTAGTAGTAGTAGTAGTAGTAGTAGTAGTAGTAGTAGTAGTAGTAGTAGTAGTAGTAGTAGTAGTAGTAGTAGTAGTAGTAGTAGTAGTAGTAGTAGTAGTAGTAGTAGTAGTAGTAGTAGTAGTAGTAGTAGTAGTAGTAGTAGTAGTAGTAGTAGTAGTAGTAGTAGTAGTAGTAGTAGTAGTAGTAGTAGTAGTAGTAGTAGTAGTAGTAGTAGTAGTAGTAGTAGTAGTAGTAGTAGTAGTAGTAGTAGTAGTAGTAGTAGTAGTAGTAGTAGTAGTAGTAGTAGTAGTAGTAGTAGTAGTAGTAGTAACATAGGTTTGCTAGCGCTTCAGTTATTCAAACTATATCGCACCGAAGGTTCCCACATCATAAGAACAAGATCTGCACAACGCTCAGGAGACAGAGTAGCGCAGGTGACACAGTCAGCACGGGAGTAGGGACGAAAAGAAAATTACTTATTAATATCTTGCACAACGCTGTAATTAGTCTATGGTCAGTTACAAATTCAGATTTTGCAAATAAAAGAAGAAACTTTTACCTCAAGAAATTTCATCCCAAGGGATATGCTTGTATGCTAAGCACATTTTCCAGGTTAAAAAGCAAACAGAGAAAGATAGTCAAGAATAGTGTTCCCCGAAATAGATAGGAAATTAGATATATAACGTTAGGCAATCCTTACCGAATTTAAAGCGGCCTACAGCTAGAGCAAATCGATGACTTATACTGTAAGGGATAGGTATTAGGCCATAAAGTAATAGGCAAAACTCGTCTAGAAAGTAAGGTATTTAATTAGGCGGTTGTCTTTACAAACTCCCAAGGATATAAGCTGGGAGAGCACTCAAGATAAATTCAAAACCAAAACGAGCATGAAAAGAAACACACGCTCCATGCATACAAAAATAACAATAGAAACATGAAGCAGGGAGGCAAATTAAGAGGAAGCCCGTCAGATTACGCCTGTCCTATCCAGCGACACCGTCAGGAGATGACAACACCGCAGCTACGCTGCAACACCTAAGTTCCTGATCTCGGCCGAAGCACTTCTCGGCCTTCCACGGGTGCATATTTAAATTAGACGTAACCTAGATGAGCCAATGCACCCACCATCTGTGTCACAAGTCACTCGCCACTTCTACCGCCACTTCTGTCGCCTCAGTTAACTCTTCTCACCGCTCTCTGCTCATCCTGCTCACCCCGCTTTCCGCTGTGCTGAAGTTAAATGTAAACTACTACTACTTTAAGGTCAACCTACAAGTGCTACCGGAAAACCAGGGGAAATTTTTCACGGAGGGCCAGGCTCTGAAACCTAAAAATTTGCAATTATTCATAAATAGGTATCTGAAACTCAACAATTATTTTGGAAATTGAACGATTAGAGCACTCCTGTCCAACTTATTTTCCTTCCAGTTGAAAATAATCAAATTTCACATACTCATGCTAGAATGATGAAAGTTTTAAATTTGTTCGCAAATAAATCGAATTTACTCTTACTCATCCAACCTCGCCGACAACAAAACCAGCACAATAGACTCGAGAATAGTCAACACACGTTGCTGCAGATGGTTGGACACTACCGTAGAGTCAACAGTCTCACGAGTGGAAAACTCAAACCATAATTTCGGCGACTTCATACATTAATGGTGTTCAGTTCCATAGAATTTATCTCGCCAACCGAATTCCGACCAATACACGCCCTGTTTTTTAGCCAGTATAACACGGCACGCGGGCCCTTCCTTTCTTTGGGCTGGCGCTGAACAGAAGGCCTTCGATGCTCCCCCGCTGCCTGAGGCTTTCTTTCGCCTGCGATCAGAGAAGCAGCGTGCCCAGCTTTCCATTGATATTCATCGGGTGTGTCAAATGGCGAATTAATTGCACCCGAAAGGAGACATTTGAGCAGATTTCACACTTGGTCGAATCTTCAGCAAAATCTCCCTTTGATTACTGTCTGTGTTCCATGCGAGCGCCGACGCCGATGCTTCTGCTTCTTCTTTCCCCTGTGCGCTATAATGCTATGGGTTTATATCGATCCTGCTATGTACGAAATGAATGAAGTTCTCTATTAAAGACCGATAGAACTCGGCGCTGATGGATTAAGCCAAATGTTGTACACACGTCCGAGGAGGGTATTTTATCTGCGAACTTGTACTCAGAAATTCGAGTAGGCAAACTAGTGACTAGG
Source organism: Morinoia aosen (assembly GCA_030386875.1). Taxonomy (NCBI): domain Eukaryota; kingdom Metazoa; phylum Arthropoda; class Malacostraca; order Amphipoda; family Talitridae; genus Morinoia; species Morinoia aosen. The sequence goes on from JASJYW010000026.1 coordinate 23,197,149, forward strand.
AATGGGTGAAGGTTTGTAGTAACACGGGGAGGAGAACATGTTGTTGGTGCGGTGGGTGCAAGATATAGGGAATTGGAGTGGTGATAAATTGCGGGTACATATTACTTTAGTTCAATAGAGGAACCAGTCGTTGAGCTAGGTACGTGTCCACGACGATTCCAGTGACATGAATATTACTCTTTAAGAAAAAATTAAAGCGTATTAATGAAAATCGAAGAAAAGATACATGGGAGCTCAAAATTTACTCGGGATTATAAATTACGATTTTATTTTCCTTTGTTGACTCGAATGAGAGCAGCCCAGAACAGGATGCTAAGTTTTTTGACATGGAGACGGAAAACTTCAGTGAAACTTTTTGAATTAAAAGTGATATTTTTACACAGTTATTGATTATTTATTTTATTAGTTTTCATTGTCTTACTTTCAATTTCATCAGTGTTAAATATGTTCGCGTTGTCGTGATAATTTATGAACCATCAAACATGATGAAGAAAATCGCTCCCTAAATAGGGCATTAAAAATGATCAAAAAGTAACTATTCACCAGCTTGATAATGTATTTGATGAAATTCAGCCGCGTCATAATGAAGTTTCATAAAAAACTTATATAACCAATAAGATTTTTGAAAGCAGGGAGTATGTAGCGCGTAACCAATCTCATGCAGCTGATATCTACGAGTATTAACCATAATAAGGGTCAGCTCCATGCATAGCTCGGGGTGGAAGCAATGTTCACAAATAAATTTTGCTATTAACTCGACTATCACACTCTCATTCAGTACATCATGAATGAACTTAAGTTATTAAATAATTGAATAAATTTTTTAGATTTGAAAGGTTTTCAGGCTTCGAGTTTTTCCTCAAATATGAAACAAATGAATCTGGCTACCAACTTCCTCAGTTTGTGCTCAGAGCGAGCTTTTGCAGTGGGAGCGAGTTATATATTCACAACTATGTTTATGCACCCTCGATATTTATATTATTCGCAAATGCAAACAGTTAACATCATTTGGGCTGAAAAATATCGTCCTTCGTATGCTTCTTGTTTCGAAGCTGATTTATCAAAGATTTCAGTTGACTATGGAAAACCCCGGCTGTATTAAAAATTGTACAATAATTTCTGCGTGCAGAGGGACTATATCCATTAGTTTGAATGTTGTCCGTCGCTAGATCCTAGGTTAGTATTGAAGCTGTCACCTCGTGAAATGAGAATGGGAAACATTCAGCACGATATGAATGGATGATGCTATCATCAGGAAGTAGAAGACGACGCATGTGCCAAGCATTTAGATCATATTTATAAAAATTCACAAGATGAAAATATGAAACAAATACATAGTATATGTTTTATAAAACGTTTCAGAGACCAGTTCCATCCTCAATAAGTAGTCTGAAATATAAAAAAAAATCTGTCACTTCTTAAGAATTCGAAGACATTAAAATTGAAACATAAATTGGCAAAGCGTATGATTCATTTGTAATACTGAACACAGGTTTTTCGTTTGAAACCCAAAAGGATTCTAAAATGCGTTATTCTAAATTATTAGAAGCAGTGCGTAAGAAAGAAAAACTTAATATCTTCTGCTATGCGGTCAAGGATGCGAATGATTATTTATGCTTATATGTGCGCTAGGAGGTCTCCGTTCCCGCTCATCATTCAATAGTAACAAAGGATACAATTTATAACCCTGCTTTTCAACGTTATTGACGAAAATCTTATCATGCCAAGTACATTGACGTTCATTTTTTCAGCAGAAATGAGAGACGGGCTTGGAAACCTGCACGTCTTTGTATGCGAGACCAATTTACAGAGCAGTAAATGAAGAGCTGTTTAGATTTGCAGTGAGGAAGCGTACTTTTAATTATGTTAAAGTTTTAATTAGAAAAATTTTGAACACCGGTCTTCTAGCAATTCTGTCGAATTGCTCCGTTACGAAAAATTTCGTTGAGTGACGCCCTTGCACTTTTGAAGAACTGATACATGGTGATCGATCTGGTCGCGTTATTGTGAAATGCGCGAGAGTTTATTCTATCCACGAGTCCTCGAATTCTTTACCGATCATTATTCTGACAACCTACGGTTACAACAAGATGGCACAATATTTTACGCTCAAGTATTGTAGATCTAAAGGCATCTATAACTCACGAAATCTCAGTTCCACGGCACATGATTCGAATGACACTGGCGAACGTAATATTGGTGATGAGATTGTTAAAACCTATCTAAGTTAAATTGTATTTGATGTGCCACAAGACCCCTCACATGGAGTTAATTGAACAGTAGAGACACAAACCCCAAAACAACAGTCACATTTCAATAGAGCGTAAAGCCCAACAATAATGCATTTTCGAAGGCGTGTTGGTGTTGAACATCTCTACCGCTAAGTATGTATGCAGAGGTGCTTACTCCATTCCCTTACAGTTGTTTAAATTTTTTCATTCACATAATATTCGTTTATTTTTTGTTATTATACACACATAATCGCTGGGACATTTTCCACGGTTTTTGTTCATCTAATATCAGAAATTTTTTATCAAGACGTCTACGTTTGTAATAAATCGTATCCACAATACAGCTTGCGAGATACTCGACTTTAACCCTTTATTTGAGCCAAAATAAAAGGTATGCTTTAGTTTAATTTTATAACTGAGTGCAGACTGCTGAATTTTGGCCTAGGTTATCGCTGAAAACAGAGCGTAGACGGTGATGACAGCCATACAATCATTCAAAAATAAAAGCATTCAAGGCTATCATAATTGGACTACTTTATAGAACAGATTAGACCTGTGCTTTGTTGGGCCAGGTTGTTCCTGGTTCCTGAGAGATATTTCATACGTTAGGAAATTGATTTCTCAATCATATTTTCCTATCAATTTACTATCCTTCCTAAAAATGAAATTGATTGGAAATGCTCTTCACGAAGGTGGTCGCCCACATCTCAATAGCGCAAAGGCGGCGCGCATTAAATGGCTTGTGCTGAAATTTCGCATCGGCTTGCGCTGAAATTTCCGATGACCCACAGCCTTCGGACAAGCTATAATGCACAGCAAGTGACAACACTTTCATAGGCTTAGAGATATTGTTCTCACGCCGGATCAACTACGTAAATTACGCGCATTAAATGTGCAGAGCAAACGCTTGAAACGCTCACTTTCAGGCGTAAATTTGTCTGACTGTCTTTTGATCTTTGTGAGTTTCATACTAATGAAAATCTTCACGCAGTTTTCTTCGTGAATATTGAGAATTAGAAAATTCTCTAACAACTTTTTCATAAGTAGCATAGTAATATTAATTTCCAATGCGATTTCATTTCAAGTTAGTAGGCACACAATACCTTATTTCAACTGATACAGTTCACTCAATTTGCTCAATTGAATATGATCTCAGGTCAATTTATATTTCACGTAACGTCTGATTAACTGACGAACTTGAGATATATTTCAAAGCTTCATAAGAAGACTTTTTTGCGATAGTTAAACTTTTTTCAAATTAGCTACCTTCATTTTTATTACCTCTCTGTTGATTTGAACGGCTTACTGCGTTCATTGGAAACCCCACACCTTATGGAACTTTTTTTCATTAGTCCTACTCATTTTACTAAATGAAGTTTATTTCCCATAGCTTCACGAGCGGCAAAATAAATAGGAAGACAAGTTATATGTTTGAAGTAACAATTGAAAGACGTGTGTACATTGCTGCACGCCTGCGGAGGTGTTCAGTTTCTGGGTCTTGAAAATGTTTAAGATTTGTTTTATGAGCCAAAACTTTATTTGTTGACGTCCTTCTGTGATATTTTGCATAGATCTTATTCAAAACGCTTAGCCTAAGTATTATTTTGCACAGTTTCTAAATATAACAAATTACGAATATCTACCTTAGGTTCTGTGGCCTTCAGAATAGTAGAGAAGGTTTCAATTTTCATCTTCTATTGAAAGCAGTGACGAGATTACATTTGTACGTTTCTGTGGCCAATAAGCTTTCTTCGCTTCGCGTACAGAAGTTTTCCCCTACGTCCTGGCATGGAAAATTTGCCCCCTGTTGATTCTTTCTATCCTGTTCCGAAGGATTTTTACAAACCAAATCCATTCTCGCGATAGCCATGTGCAGAGGTTCTGCCGCCGTGCGGCAGAGACCCGGGTTCGAAACTCGGCGCTGGCGGTGGCGATTTTCTCTGTTGGGTATAGGAAAAAAAATCCAAGCACAATACCCCACTCTAACCAGGTGTCAGAAATGGGTACCGGTCTTGACCGGGGGAAAGCGTCATGGCGTCCTGGCGTTAGTTGTAAGGCATTTGAAAATCCAATGTACACGGTGATATGTATCAGACTTGATTGGAAAAAAAGCATCCGTAGATGCCTTCATTATTCATTCTTTAGCTGAATGAAATGTTGAAATCCAACCCATTACAGTTCGATATTGTAACGCACTAAAAACAATACTCTATTGTTGGACACGTCAAAAGTGTCACGAGTGATCTCACCTATTCAAAACTTACAAATGTGATGGACTTGCAGACACCGTGCTTATGAGCACATGTCGATTCACGGTGTCATTTGAGTTTAACTTCACAGGGCACGGCTTACCAGCCTAAATGACGCGTAAAGGTCCTATTGGAAAAGAGTTGAAAATTATCTCTGTACAATTGCACAATATTACAGAATTAAAAAACCCGACAGATGAATAAAAGCGATTTATAAGCGCATCTAGTTCAATAATTTTCGAAACGAACAAAATTTCAATTGAGGTTAAAAGAACAGACAACCCATAGTGTTGCTCCCAGCCTCTCCACGAGATGGGAGGGAAGGAGGGAGGGAGGAAGGGAAAGAGGGAGGGAGGGAGGGGTGGAGGAAGGGAAGGATGAAGGGAATGGAGGGAAGGAGGGAAAGAGGGAAAGAGGGATGGAGGAAGAGAGGGATGGAGGGAGGGATGGAGGAGGCCGATGTCATTTCCCAGCGACATGTTTAGGGGGCGAGTTTGCGGCTCCCTTTTGTTCGCTTTAATAGTGTGGGAGTTTATGAGGCATTTACTGGGCACACTGGCGCCTCATGCTGGGCACACTGGCGCCTCATGCTGGGCACACTGGCGCCTCATGTTGGGCACACTGGCGCCTCATGCTGGGCACACTGGCGCCTCATGCTGGGCACACTGGCGCCTCATGCTGGGCACACTGGCGCCTCATGCTGGGCACACTGGCGCCTCATGCTGGGCACACTGGCGCCTCATGCTGGGCACACTGGCGCCTCATGCTGGGCACACTGGCGCCTCATGCTGGGCACACTGGCGCCTCATGCTGGGCACACTGGCGCCTCATGCTGGGCACACTGGCGCCTCATGCTGGGCACACTGGCGCCTCATGCTGGGCACACTGGCGCCTCATGCTGGGCACACTGGTGCCTCATGCTGGGCACACTGGTGCCTCATGCTGGGCACACTGGCGCCTCATGCTGGGCACACTGGCGCCTCATGCTGGGCACACTGGCGCCTCATGCTGGGCACACTGGCGCCTCATGCTGGGCACACTGGTGCCTCATGCTGGGCACACTGGTGCCTCATGCTGGGCACACTGGTGCCTCATGCTGGGCACACTGGTGCCTCATGCTGGGCACACTGGCGCCTCATGCTGGGCACACTGGTGCCTCATGCTGGGCACACTGGTGCCTCATGCTGGGCACACTGGTGCCTCATGCTGGGCACACTGGTGCCTCATGCTGGGCACACTGGTGCCTCATGCTGGGCACACTGGTGCCTTATGCTGGGCACACTGGCGCCTCATGCTGGGCACACTGGCGCCTCTTGCTGGGCACACTGGTGCCTTATGCTGGGCACACTGGCACCTCATGCTGGGCACACTGGCGCCTCTTGCTGGGCACACTGGCGCCTCATGCTGGGCACACTGGCGCCTCATGCTGGGCACACTGGCGCCTCATACTGGGCACACTGGCGCCTCATGTTGGGCACACTGGCGCCTCTTGCTGGGCACACTGGCGCCTCATGCTGGGCACACTGGCGCCTCATGCTGGGCACACTGGCGTCTCATGCTGGGCACACTGGCGCCTCATGCTGGGCACACTGGCGCCTCAGTTACTGTTCAGAACCAGGATGGGAGACACTCTGGTACGAAACACAATAAAATAGCTCAAGGTTTTTCGTCACACTCTTTAGTAGCTCTCAGCTGCAGAACACAGCCGATGGGATGTGAATGCTTGAAAAGCGAGATCAGCTGCAAGCAATTGTTACAGGCACCTTCTTATGAGATGTGATGTGCTTTTTCAAATGTTTCCAAGAAACTAAGATATACTGACGAATGAGTAGAGCTAAAACTATCCAATTCCAGCAAACTTTACAGACTTTCGAGCTTTGGTGAAGTGGTTGATCGATTCGACAGTTTATTGAAAGGACTACCATGGATTACCATCCGGAATCTTTACAACTGCCTCTGAATGAAAGTAGGTAAAGTTTTTCGTACCCTGTTCTGAGAAATAAATAGATGGAAGGTTCTGAATCTGAATTTTTTTGGAGGATGGTAATTAAATAATATTCTCTAAATTGGAACAGCATTCTGAATACGGAAGCAAGAATGTTTTCAAAGTCGTAGTGTACTAAATTGATGTGAAATTTCATAGCTTCAATATCATCCATTGTGGTTGTTTAGATGATACGACTTAAATTTAGGTTTAATTCACATTCTAACTAATTATTTCGATAATACAGTTTTCCACCAAAATTTCTAGAAATGAGTATTTTAAGTAATTACCTGAATTATAAAGTTCCCCAAGAAAGCTATTAGATTGTCATCATTTTAAATATTACCCTGGATAATGCACACCTCTCTCAAAATGTTTAGGCAATCATTACTCATGTGAATGCATGAAATTAATAGCTCTCAAGATAATTCTTGAAAATATAATTTTTAAATTACTCAGAAATTCCACCAAATTTTGTGATTGTTAAGCTGATTGTTTGAATAGCTTGTTGGCGGTCTGTATTTCGCACGCTGAAATATTCAAACAATCAGCACAGTTCTCAGTTATTGTGCTCGGAATTAACAGCTCTGCGACCCAATACCTCAAAATATCACAACTAAAATCAATAAATTGGAAGCTCCATCAAGATTTCCACTCTCCAAAGACGTCTGGAAGCTGGAAGGCCTCGCGTTACTCCTGCACAACTGACTAGCCACAGACTAGTCCAATTCACAGAAACCATGAATTGTTCCTAATTAATATTTTCTTGGTGCAACATGACCCTATGAATAATTTTCGATGAATGGGATGTTGGTCTCAGTAACATCAGATGGATTTACTCCGAGGGAACAGTGACGCTGTGCGAACATTAAATACTTTGGTAACAATTTCAAAACATTCATGTTGACTTGGTGGGTTCATAAACAACGTTTCAATACGCTCAAGTTAATAGGTGTATATTTTATATTACAATTTTATTCTTTTTGCACGTGGATACTGCATCGCAAATAGATTACTTTTCATATTCCTCCATGACATCAGATGTCTGTTATTTACCATGATACTTAACGGATATCGGCTCTGAATTAAGGACATCTAGAAATGCTGCGTTGAACTTATTCGAGGGTTTTGATGCTGAAAAATGAAATGAAGAGGTACATTTTCTGGAATTCTCTTCAATTTCAATAAAAATAGGAGAGCAAAAATCACTGATAAAAATTTCATTATACTGAGAACGTTTCGGGCAAATACCCATCATCAGCTCATTAAAAGAATCTGACATATATCACTGAAATAAAAAATGAACGTAAATGTACAAACAGATATAAACACGGATTTAAAAGGTAAAAAAAAAAGTATAAATGTGAAAATGCAGTAAATAACAACGAAAAAACTAAGAACCTATGATGCAAAGAGGATATGAACTCAATTGGTTGTTAAGAGAAGGTTTACATTTAAAAATGAAAAGTGATTCTAAAATTCTAAGATCTAAAACACTTGAAGCTACACGTACTACTTTAAAATGACTAGAGTGAGGAGGTATATTGCACGTTTCAGTATGATCGCGAACAGCGGAGTGAGATGGACGGGTCAATGGAACCCCAGTACGGTAACTAACTCCAACATGCTCGGCCACTCTAGCTCCGAGAGTACGTGAGGTCATGCCAAAGTACTCGGATGCACAGCGTGCACAACTGTATGAATACACTAGTGAGGCCTGCATGGTAGAAGGAAGTTTGTCTTTATAATTGAAAAAAGAACCAATTGTAAATTTATTTCTTAATATTATATGAAATTCTATGCCTGAAAAATGTCTAGAGAGTAGGGCAAGTAATTCAGTTTTGAGTTTTTCAGAATACAGTCCAAAATATGGTAAGCACAAATAAATTGGTTGAGAGATTGGTTCTTGAATGACCGGATTTGGTTCGACATTATCATTTTGAAACTTCTTTGCTAAAAACTTTCCAATTTGGTGCTCAACAAACGAAGATCTAAAACCATTTTGGCGGAAAAATTCTATCAAAAAAGAGAATTCTAAATGAAGGACGCTAAAATTAGAACAAATTTTATAAGCACGAGCAAGCAAAGTTTTAATGCAATTCAGTTTAAAATTAAAAGTGCAATAACTATGGAAACTCATTCCTAGGCCAGAGAAAGTATTTTTTCGGTACACCGAAACTTCAAATTTATTCTCTCGTTTAGTCACTAAACAATCCAGGAAAGGTAATTTATTATGCTCTTCACATTCCATAGTAAATTTTATATTGTTATGCTGACGATTAATGAAGTCGAAAAATAATGTTGCATGGGATTCTTCACGGAACAGCAAAAAAGTATCGTCTATGTAACGACGATAAAATACGGGCCGGAAGTCATTGGGGCACAGTTTTAGCCATCTAGTTTCGTAAAAGGACATGAATATATTTGCGAAAGTTGGGCCAAGAGGTAGGCCCATACCAAGGCCCTCAATCTGCTTATAAAACTTCCCATTGAACACAAAAAAAGAATATTTTACCGCAAGTTCCAATAGGGTTTTGAAAAATTTACGTGTCAGGCCAAAAACTAGAGAATTAGGATCAGTAAAAAGTTGCTGCAAACAAATATCTATAGTTTCTTCCAACGGGATATTAGTGAAGAGGTTTTCAACGTCAAATGATGTCATAAAGAATTTTGATGCATTTCTAATTTTTATTAAATCATTAACAAAAGAATGAGAGTTCTCTATCGTGAATTCATTGCGAGAAATAGGGTTCAAGATTGGCACTAAAAATTTAGCGACAGAAAAGCCTGGAGTATTATATGCAGCAAATATCGGCCTGAACTGAAACATAGTTGAAAAATTGCTTTTATGTATTTTTGGCAAACCATACAGTTTACCTGGCCCCGAACCCGAAACAAACATTTTACTGTAATTATCATCGGACAACATTTTTAATTCTTTAAGTGTTTACGCAGGAAATTATTTATTTTGTCTTCTATTCTAAGTGCATAAGTGTGAATCGGCTCTGATATCAATTGAAACTTAGTCCTGTCAGAGATGATAGCTGTCATGCTTTCAATATATTTGTTTTTATCAACAATGACCACACCACGACCTTTGTCAGGTCGAGAAACAATGATATCCTTATTTTGGCCAAATTGTTTCAATAATTGTATATCAGACTTAGAAATACAAGACGAAAAAATCTTTTTAGGAGAAAAGTTAAAATAATATTTGGCCGCTATGCTTCGAAGCTGATCTGTAAATTCAGGAATAACATCCCTGCTTCTATTTTTCAGAACTAAAAGTATTTTCTCAAAAGCTAAAAAATAACTATAAAAATCTATTCTATACACAGGTAAACAAAAATCTAAACCAAAAGCCAATAGGAACTTAACACGGTCAGGTACAATTGTTGAACTATAGTTGAAGATAACCTTATCTGGATCAAGTGGACGAGTACTACAATCAATTCCCAAGTTGAAGAGCTTCCTCGAGTGCGTGCGAAGTGTAGCAAGCCGAAACTCTTCAGTTAGGTTTGCGACGTGTCTGGTCGTCACCGAAAAATCCAGAGATGACAACTGGGAGCGAAGGCCAGGTATGACAGCATCCAGCGCAGAAGTTAGGTCAGTTTTTGCTTTTTTCTTGGCGTTAATTTCGTTTACTAGGAGCTTTCTCTGCCATGACTTATAAAATGCAGTGCTCTGGAGTATTTTTCTATGCAATTTAAATCTTAGGAAGTTAGGTATAATGTCGTGAGATTTACAGTTAACCAAGAAATCGATATCCAAAGAAACTTTAACGAGTTTACGCCGGGTGTTTTCATATTTTCTATAGAGCTTGTAGCACTGCTCTCCGTAGCGTGAACGAATATAATCAGGTACATTTTCTGGAATTCTCTTCAATTTCAATAAAAATAGGAGAGCAAAAATCACTGATAAAAATTTCATTATACTGAGAACGTTTCGGGCAAATACCCATCATCAGCTCATTAAAAGAATCTGACATATATCACTGAAATAAAAAATGAACGTAAATGTACAAACAGATATAAACACGGATTTAAAAGGTAAAAAAAAAGTATAAATGTGAAAATGCAGTAAATAACAACGAAAAAACTAAGAACCTATGATGCAAAGAGGATATGAACTCAATTGGTTGTTAAGAGAAGGTTTACATTTAAAAATGAAAAGTGATTCTAAAATTCTAAGATCTAAAACACTTGAAGCTACACGTACTACTTTAAAATGACTAGAGTGAGGAGGTATATTGCACGTTTCAGTATGATCGCGAACAGCGGAGTGAGATGGACGGGTCAATGGAACCCCAGTACGGTAACTAACTCCAACATGCTCGGCCACTCTAGCTCCGAGAGTACGTGAGGTCATGCCAAAGTACTCGGATGCACAGCGTGCACAACTGTATGAATACACTAGTGAGGCCTGCATGGTAGAAGGAAGTTTGTCTTTATAATTGAAAAAAGAACCAATTGTAAATTTATTTCTTAATATTATATGAAATTCTATGCCTGAAAAATGTCTAGAGAGTAGGGCAAGTAATTCAGTTTTGAGTTTTTCAGAATACAGTCCAAAATATGGTAAGCACAAATAAATTGGTTGAGAGATTGGTTCTTGAATGACCGGATTTGGTTCGACATTATCATTTTGAAACTTCTTTGCTAAAAACTTTCCAATTTGGTGCTCAACAAACGAAGATCTAAAACCATTTTGGCGGAAAAAATTCTATCAAAAAAGAGAATTCTAAATGAAGGACGCTAAAATTAGAACAAATTTTATAAGCACGAGCAAGCAAAGTTTTAATGCAATTCAGTTTAAAATTAAAAGTGCAATAACTATGGAAACTCATTCCTAGGCCAGAGAAAGTATTTTTTCGGTACACCGAAACTTCAAATTTATTCTCTCGTTTAGTCACTAAACAATCCAGGAAAGGTAATTTATTATGCTCTTCACATTCCATAGTAAATTTTATATTGTTATGCTGACGATTAATGAAGTCGAAAAATAATGTTGCATGGGATTCTTCACGGAACAGCAAAAAAGTATCGTCTATGTAACGACGATAAAATACGGGCCGGAAGTCATTGGGGCACAGTTTTAGCCATCTAGTTTCGTAAAAGGACATGAATATATTTGCGAAAGTTTGGCCAAGAGGTAGGCCCATACCAAGGCCCTCAATCTGCTTATAAAACTTCTAGTATTTAAGTTCCTATTGGCTTTTGGTTTAGATTTTTGTTTACCTGTGTATAGAATAGATTTTTATAGTTATTTTTTAGCTTTTGAGAAAATACTTTTAGTTCTGAAAAATAGAAGCAGGGATGTTATTCCTGAATTTACAGATCAGCTTCGAAGCATAGCGGCCAAATATTATTTTAACTTTTCTCCTAAAAAGATTTTTTCGTCTTGTATTTCTAAGTCTGATATACAATTATTGAAACAATTTGGCCAAAATAAGGATATCATTGTTTCTCGACCTGACAAAGGTCGTGGTGTGGTCATTGTTGATAAAAACAAATATATTGAAAGCATGACAGCTATCATCTCTGACAGGACTAAGTTTCAATTGATATCAGAGCCGATTCACACTTATGCACTTAGAATAGAAGACAAAATAAATAATTTCCTGCGTAAACTTAAAGAATTAAAAATGTTGTCCGATGATAATTACAGTAAAATGTTTGTTTCGGGTTCGGGGCCAGGTAAACTGTATGGTTTGCCAAAAATACATAAAAGCAATTTTTCAACTATGTTTCAGTTCAGGCCGATATTTGCTGCATATAATACTCCAGGCTTTTCTGTCGCTAAATTTTTAGTGCCAATCTTGAACCCTATTTCTCGCAATGAATTCACGATAGAGAACTCTCATTCTTTTGTTAATGATTTAATAAAAATTAGAAATGCATCAAAATTCTTTATGACATCATTTGACGTTGAAAACCTCTTCACTAATATCCCGTTGGAAGAAACTATAGATATTTGTTTGCAGCAACTTTTTACTGATCCTAATTCTCTAGTTTTTGGCCTGACACGTAAATTTTTCAAAACCCTATTGGAACTTGCGGTAAAATATTCTTTTTTTGTGTTCAATGGGAAGTTTTATAAGCAGATTGAGGGCCTTGGTATGGGCCTACCTCTTGGCCCAACTTTCGCAAATATATTCATGTCCTTTTACGAAACTAGATGGCTAAAACTGTGCCCCAATGACTTCCGGCCCGTATTTTATCGTCGTTACATAGACGATACTTTTTTGCTGTTCCGTGAAGAATCCCATGCAACATTATTTTTCGACTTCATTAATCGTCAGCATAACAATATAAAATTTACTATGGAATGTGAAGAGCATAATAAATTACCTTTCCTGGATTGTTTAGTGACTAAACGAGAGAATAAATTTGAAGTTTCGGTGTACCGAAAAAATACTTTCTCTGGCCTAGGAATGAGTTTCCATAGTTATTGCACTTTTAATTTTAAACTGAATTGCATTAAAACTTTGCTTGCTCGTGCTTATAAAATTTGTTCTAATTTTAGCGTCCTTCATTTAGAATTCTCTTTTTTGATAGAATTTTTCCGCCAAAATGGTTTTAGATCTTCGTTTGTTGAGCACCAAATTGGAAAGTTTTTAGCAAAGAAGTTTCAAAATGATAATGTCGAACCAAATCCGGTCATTCAAGAACCAATCTCTCAACCAATTTATTTGTGCTTACCATATTTTGGACTGTATTCTGAAAAACTCAAAACTGAATTACTTGCCCTACTCTCTAGACATTTTTCAGGCATAGAATTTCATATAATATTAAGAAATAAATTTACAATTGGTTCTTTTTTCAATTATAAAGACAAACTTCCTTCTACCATGCAGGCCTCACTAGTGTATTCATACAGTTGTGCACGCTGTGCATCCGAGTACTTTGGCATGACCTCACGTACTCTCGGAGCTAGAGTGGCCGAGCATGTTGGAGTTAGTTACCGTACTGGGGTTCCATTGACCCGTCCATCTCACTCCGCTGTTCGCGATCATACTGAAACGTGCAATATACCTCCTCACTCTAGTCATTTTAAAGTAGTACGTGTAGCTTCAAGTGTTTTAGATCTTAGAATTTTAGAATCACTTTTCATTTTTAAATGTAAACCTTCTCTTAACAACCAATTGAGTTCATATCCTCTTTGCATCATAGGTTCTTAGTTTTTTCGTTGTTATTTACTGCATTTTCACATTTATACTTTTTTTTTTACCTTTTAAATCCGTGTTTATATCTGTTTGTACATTTACGTTCATTTTTTATTTCAGTGATATATGTCAGATTCTTTTAATGAGCTGATGATGGGTATTTGCCCGAAACGTTCTCAGTATAATGAAATTTTTATCAGTGATTTTTGCTCTCCTATTTTTAATGAAATGAAGAGCATCGGTTTTAAAAATGCACTTCTTTCTCTGGTTTCACGGAAGAAATCTACGCCTGAAATCAAGTCCGTTGGTCGGTAAATCGTGGCAACGGCTTTTTCTCTTTCAGACTCGGCTCCAATTGGCCTGAAATGTGCAGCTCTGTGGAGCCTCCTTAAGCTCTCTTTAGAGTAAATCTTGCCTACAGAAATGCCAGAATTAGTTCTTTGAAACGGTCAACACAGCGCGCGTGACCACTCACTGTGATCTGCTGGATCTAGCCGATTCCAGTCCGGATTATTGACATTCCGTAGCAGAGGCAGGCATGTCAAAATAGCCCGATTTTGGAGGATTTTATGGAATTTCATTTTATTGAAGAATTCTCCACGCACATGTCGTCGCGTGAAGTGAGTGTTTCATCCTCGTTTCCAATGAAAATTATCGATGTATTTTGAGAATCTTTTTCACACGAAAACTGCAATACTGCCCATATGTTAGGATATAAACATAGAAAATGTCATTATCGTTCAAATTTTCAAGCAAACCTCAATTTTTTTTGGTTGATCTCCCGATCAAATTTCCATGAGTGTGAAATAGTTTTTCTTAGCATCATTTGGTGCTCTGAATGTTTTCGCTTCAGATGTTAAATTACCCATTGTTAAATTTTCAAGACTTCTGTTTTGTAATTCTTTTGTGCTCTAAAAATTATTGTGACAGATTTCGATGGCTTAAGAATTATGCAATGTAGCAGACAGTAAGCTGAAATTTTTACTTGGAATGAATTATCTCCGTAAATATGAATTATTTCCGTAGAATTATCTTATGACTTATGAATTATCTATATGAATTATCTCCGTAGAGAGCAGATATAGAGTTTTATGCAATAGCATGCTTGGTAGATATAAATATATCTAGTTTTAAACATTGCACATCGAGACCTAACTCTGATATTCTGGGCGAATCAGCAGTGAAAAATTCTATGCACAGCTAAACCTTGTTTTCGAAAACAAATTCGAAATCATTCGTACGTGCTAAATACTCATGAATTAGGGCTCATTCCTTTTTTGTGTTTGTTTGCTCGTGTTCTCTTCTGAGCTAAAATGTCCTAATTTTTCATGTTGCTCCTTTGATGCAGTTAATGGGTCAAAACGTGGAAGCGAAGCATATTCCTCAACTAAAGTTGAAAACAATCAAACAAAGGAAAAAACTGGACTTATTTTTGCACATCGTGAAGGTATTTCGACTGATCAATTATTACAGTTTTAATATTTCCGGCACGTGGCAAAAACCTGACGGCATTGTCAAGGTGAGGGAGGCAGGTAAATAACGAATGATGGATTTTCCGGTAGATCGAAATAAGACATCTATTTAAAGCAACTTCAAAACTCAGTGAACTCACAGCAGATAAACGGGAAATTGATGCCCCGCCAGGCCCAAATTTGTAAGTACACACAATTAGAAAGCATCCACGGGTAATAGGACTGGTCGGAAAAAGACCCGTGAAGAAACCATTGTCCCCCGAAAAAATTGACGAATGCGTGTACAATTGGAGAAAGACCATGTCCTTTGGACAAATGCTACAATGGTGCAAGGGTTGTCTGGAGTGACAAATCGAAGTATTTTATGTTTGCGTTTGATTTGGATGGATGGACGGACGTTAATGAAGGTCCAGCAGGTGATAAGTTAGAACCCTAGCACCAAACACTGTGGAGTATGGAGATTGCAGTTTCCTAGGTTGGGATTCCTTCACCATAGCTAAGACGGATGCTCTACGTTGTAATTAAGGCAAAATGAGTGAGGAATCGTAATTGTAAAGAGACAATGTAGTATGTGCGAGGACAGCATTAGGCAGGAACTTCGATTTCCAACATGATAGAGATCCGAAACACAACACGTCAGGTCCGGCGATGGTTCTGGTGCTCACACTTTGGACAGGCCAGCTCAGTCTACGGACTAGAACGATATTGAGATGATGTGAGCAGAGTGAGGAAGTGCATGGGGAATTAACTGGTACGGGCTATCCACTGGGCTATCCACTGGGCGAAGTGTGGAATTTTATATTGGACTTAGGATAAGCCCAAAATGAGCCGCTAACTTTGTCCTAGCGCCATGTCTCAATCTATTATACACAACCATAAAAAAGTCGATGGACTCCGTGCTTAGATGGTGCCGAGCTGTACTTAGGGAAAGTCTTTGTAACAAAATATCTTGGAAAATTGTACACCTGTATTTTTGTTAATATTTACTGGCATTAGCCGCTGTTGTACATGACGTCAAGTGTCGATTGAATATTTCTATCGAGCTGCGCGCCAAAAATATTTGTGGTGAAATTAATATTTATTTTATTCTTCCTGCACATGGACGCTAGAAATTTTTTATTTTACTTTAGCGTGTCAATTTAAATAATTAAGAGCGAAGTACGTCATTAAAATAAACAATCTTAAAAATATGTGCATAAAAATATGAAATTAAATATGTAACTAATAAATGTTGAATGTGTAATTAATAAATATTAAATTTGTAAATAAACTACACTCATTACTGAATATTATTTAGAATGAGATTATTGTTCTCCAAAACAACAGCTTGCATCATTATTCCGACTCCTCCAGAAATTTATTCCCTAACTTGTAATGCTCATTACACGCAAACCTACATGAGCAAAAACCGTACATGAACAAAACCTACATGAGCAAAAACCGTACATGAACAAAACCTACATGAGCAAAAACCGTACATGAAAAAAACCTACATGAGCAAAAACCGTACATGAACATCACCGTACATGGGCAAGAACGTACATGAGCTCTCTATTGTCAGGGTATGTGCCTCCCTACTTCATCGCAAGCAAGTTTTCTGAATCTTAATTTGCCAAAGTGTTTTTGGTTTACATTCAACTAAAATTGATCAATTTTTTCTCTTTTATATGCGTGTTCAAGTATTTCAGTAGTACATGGTTTTTGGTTATTGTAAGTACAAAATTCTAAAATTCTAAAACAAACTAGAGCCCGTATACTTCAAAAAGTGTAGAGCTGTTTTTGAAAATAAATGCGTAGGATTTTATTGAGAAGTAAAGCCAACCTTTCCTTTCAGCATGATTCTTTTACATTCATTCATTTAGCGCATTATTTCTTCTTATAATTGTTCATTTTCTAAAGTTCGTTGATATGCAGGGACATTAGATCATGCAGTACTCTCTAGTCAGGAGGAAGTATTTTGTAGTTAAAGTATTTTAACAAGCATATGGAAGAATATCACAGCGAGGAAGATAGGGGTCACGTAGGGGCCATTCATCTGAGTGTCGTATGCCACTGACACTTTCTCTCAAAATTTCTCCTCAGCAGTTCAGGACACGGATATTTGAGTGCACGGCGAGATGCCCGAAGATCATGATCGAACACAAAATATCATGAAATATTTTGCCGTAAATATGCCTCAAAGGTGGAATTAATCTGTTACTGAGAAAAAGAAGAAACGTTCGTTTTCCGTTGTGTATTGGGAAAGTATTTTCGTTGTGTATTGGTCCAATAACTTAGTACAACCATGACTGTAACCTTCTCTCAATATTTGAGATTTTGAAAACCAATTTGTCGATGACTTGCTACCCGCAGGATAAATTCTCTCATACCTGCGGTTAAGAAGTTTGTTAAAAAAGTTTTACCTCATTCTAGGATATTCTCCTGTATGCCGATAATTCTATGGGGTATAACTGCTTAAAAATAGAACGTTAAAGTTAATAAATTTCAAAGACTTAGCTGATAGAAATCGGGCTGAAAATATAGATAGTTCTTTAGTGTGCAAAACAGTCGCGTACGTTTTCCTACACTTTAATAGACTAATGAATAATGAGAGTCAAATAAAATTGCATGCTTGAGCCACGCTTTATATTAAGTCGCTTAAAAAAATCTTCCAGTCGTATCAAAATGAGAGAAACATGAACCGCTTTTGATCCTATTGTCCTAGTAATCATCAAATTGAAGTTAAATAATTTTCGTCAATCCATCCAAAGGTTTCTTTTTGAACAAGACAACTTGAAACTAAGCCAAAATAATTAATCGACAGGACAAAACACTGGAAATACCCACATCTGAAATCAAACAACGATCGCGTGGTTCAACAAAGCGTTAAAAAAGCGCGACGCTGTCGTTACAAAGCCATTTTTAGGTAGCACCAGAGAGGATCATTAACATTCCAGAAGCAGTCACAACATTCCACATTATCAGATGAGTCCATTGTACGATGCCTGGTGTGTGCTCACGACAAGCTCCTGACTTCTTCCCGCAGACAACTCCTCATTGTTGTGCTCGAGTTTTTGCTGGCGCGCTGTGCTTTCTGCGCCGGCTTCACTGCAGTCTTGTTTCCAATGGGATGATTGATGTTTGTATTGAGCTAGTCGTGTTGCTCTTATTGTAACTGATGTGATATCTTCACTGTTCTGCGCACGGGTGTACGGAACTTGTGTCTTGTATCTGTGATCCGGGCCTTATCTTGTTATATTTCCTGAGCAGTGCGACGGATTGGCGAACGGACTTGGCTCTTATTAGGGTAAAGATCATTTTTATATCTGTTGGTTTTAAAGAATGGTAATCATTGCCATCATTTTTAACAATGATGGGTTTTTATTAGGGGCATCATATTTGTGAAGAATTATTGCTGTGCTTAAATCTTCATAACAAACTTGTTATTTAACTAGTCGTTGAGCTACAGCTGTAAATCCTATTATTCTGCTAATGGTTAAAATGATCGTGAATAATCAACTGTGGAATAGCTTTAATCTAGAATTAATTGTTCACAATAATACTTAGCATTACAGAAATAATGAGAAAAAGCGGTAACAATCTCTTGGGGAAAATTAGCCGTGACAATAATTATTTAAAGTTAATTATGCCACCAACAAAGATGATCAACTATACAGAGCGTAACAATCGAAAATCAATACTTCAGTATCATTTTATAAGCTTAAAATAACATGGCAAATGATGGTGAAATCCCCAAATTCCGTTAAAGTTGTGGCATCAGTTACGCACAACTTTTGACGTTATCCTCTTTTGAATTAATGTACACGAGGGGAAATTATGTTGTAATATGCTATTTATTACGATGCTATGTAGTTCAAAATTTGTGCAATCAAATATAAATTGTCTCGAAACTTCTGTCTCTCAAAGCCTGTAAATCATTTACATAAATTAGGGAATATTTAACAACATTAACGAAGGCCAACAAAATAAAGCTTCACGATGTTTAAATTTAAAACTATCTCTGACGTATTCAACATAATTCATGTTAGCTTTGAAAAATACAATAAAATAATAACAGCGAGTGTTAAGAAAAAGCCAACTTCATGGACACTGTTTCCCTATCTAGTAATGAAAGCAAGGCAGGATGGACACAGAAACATGCACGGAAATGAACAAAAACAGCTCTTATTGCATAATACTCGACCTCCCGTAGCCCGTTGGGTCACATTGTTTACATAACAAAGTTTTAATACACTTTTCATCGCATTTTTAAGCAGAAAATGGAGAAAATTTTTCTTACTTTTTTTCCCCCTTTTATGTACACAATACATACACACATATTGTACCCTCAATTTTCCCTCACTTTCTTGATGAAAGCAGAGCTAGTGAGGCCGGTGTCAAATGAGTAAGCTAAGTAGTAACCATTGTGATAATCAGAGTATTTTGTAACTTGAGTGATTGGTGATGAATACGCGGGTGTTTTGTTTCGTTCTTCCCTTCTTGTGACTGTTTTAGTAATTACAGGATCACACATCCTGCTTTAAAAAATTACACAACGGAAGGCTTGTGTATGCTATAAAAAGTACGTTCAAGAAAAACGATATTTAGATACATTACATTACACGGAATATTTTTTTGCCGATTAAAAAATTGCGGTTGAAAATCAGCTCAAATACTTAGTTGATAAGGTTATTATTATGGATTAAACTTACATTCCAGCCCTGGAAAAAATCGGCGCAGTTTCTCTAATGGTTTTCTGCAGTTTGGGGCAGTACAGCACTATCAGGTCGGTTTAGAGCAGTACATTGCGCCAATAGTTCTAGCGGCAGCGAAGACCGATTACCGACACCAGTGATTTCATGTCGTTAAAATCGTATGCACTACTGCAGCGGAGATTGCCACACGACGCAATTTGTCAATAGTAGTAAATACTGTTTGCTGTCTACAGTTCGGCAACGTCCATAGGAGTTAACTGACGGAGTTACTGCAGTAGCCTTTGCAGCCTCGAAGTAAAAAAACTGTAGTAAAGATGAACATGGTGTCTTTATCACTCTCCTACTGGTACTGCACAGAGCTGCTGTAATACTGTGTTGATTTTTATTTGGAATTTGAAGACTACACACGATCTGTTCACCTTTGGAATTTCACTAAAGCGGCACAACAAGTTCTGCTACATGTTCGATCTAAGACACTCATCAAAATGATTAGGCAAATGAAAAAAAAAGGAAATAATTTTCACACTTCATATAGGTTGCACCTACTTAAAATTTGGTAAAAGGACGCCCCAAATGACTCAATTATGATTTTTTGAAAATTCAATATCAGACCGCCATTGTGATAATCAGAGTTTTATCATTAATTTTTTTTAACTACGTGCATTTATCACAAGTTCAATTTTTCTTGACTTAAGATCTTATTTCTTAACTCCTGTGATTCCTCCTTCCAGTCTAACGTGAGGTAGACCAAGAATATGGCAATGTCAAGTAATTTTTTATTTGTTCATGACTCTTATGCTTGAATTACGATCGAGTTTTGAGATTCCTGAAGTAACAGCATGTCTTATTTCCAACAACTAACATGCGTGTGGGTTCGCTTCACTTGCACAAGTAATTATTTCATATATTATGTTTATTTATTTTAAATAACACGTGAACAAGAAACTTGCACGGCGGTGTCGATATAAACTGCAACCTTTAAAAAATTCCACCGAGTTGCAATAGCTGTGCATGTGTTCAGCAACAACTGGTGTTGCGCCAACCTACACTAATATGAAGAATAAAATAATATTTCCCCTACGCATGTCAGAAATAACTCGGACAGAAGGAACAATGTAGAACACACACAGCCTGAAGCAAGGAATTCTATCATTCCAGGACGGCTGGAAGCTCCGCAGCGTTCCAGAAAAGGATTCCAGGACCCCGGCTGAGGGCATTGGGAATCCCAGGGACTGCCCAGAGAGAGGGCGCGCACTCAATGCCTGCGTAGGACGTCTTTGACTTATTGGGGTGTGATTGATGCAGCGAACAGCGAAAGTCTCCTCTTTCTGTTAATTTACTGTGTGAGCTGTGTAACTCTGCAACACAATGAGCGTCTTTTCTGAATATGTATTGCTGCTCTTATTCTGAAGACAATACAAATATTGTTGCTTTGATTAATGTAACGGATGAAAGAGTTTTTTTGGTACAGCTATAGTTTTTTGCATTTATTGAAAATTCAAAAACTTGAGAAACCATTTTCTGCTTCAGTGCCCAAAAATTCAGCCAAACAGAGTTGTGGTTGACTATATATGCACCACATCGCGTGTACGTTATCACATACAAGAATATGTTCTCTTTGTATGGAAAAACGTAGATGACCAACCAGTAAACCGAGATAAGATTTACTGGCGTATGCCATCATCATCTTCTACGGAACCTACGAGACTCAAATAAAATGTTCGGAACATTAGCAAAGTTTTGCACGAGAATACATGGATGTGATGTCAACTCATCAAGAAAATTATAAACCACGATACTGCAGAGGTACACGCCAGAGCTGGTCAAGCTGATGTTGGGCAAGCTGCAAGCCTGAGCACATAGGCTTGTGTACTGACCAGCATTTGATGAAGTTATCATACTGCAGTACTTAGAAAACCTTCTTACTTTAGAAAAATTACATTATTCTCCCACCTATGCTCAAAAGCCATGTAATTTGTTCGCAATAAGAGCAATATCACAATAGTTGTGGTTGTGTTTCAGTTGAGTCTCAGTAGTAATGCTAAATAAATTATTGCGTAAATGCGAGATTAAATTTTCAGGCTGAGTTGAAGACTTTGGAACACTCTTTCTTGAAAATTATATATTAAACCGAGTAGTCTCTGGAGTTTAACTCTGAGTTAAGCAGCTAGCGGTCTGCTGCTACTACTGGTATCACTATTACCAAGGTCAGGGATTCCCAACCTTTTTTTCACGCCACACTCCTCGAGAAATTACATTCGAACCTCGCATCCCTCTGAAATAAAAATACCAACATAGACCAAAATCTTCTTATTTACCTGGAATTTTCTGGCCCCCCTAACATAAAACTACCAACACACAGCCATTATTCTATCATTTACCCAGACGTCTCTGGCACCCCTAACATAAAACTACCAACACACTGCCAATATCTTATTATTTACCCAGACTTCTCTGGCACCCCTAATATAAAACTACCAACACACTGCCAATATCTTATTATTTACCCAGAATTTTCTGGCACCCCTAATATAAAACTACCAACACACTGCCAATATCTTATTATTTACCTGAAATTTTCAGGTACCCCTGGAATATCGTCTCGCACCCCAGGAAGTACGAGCACCCCAGGTTGAGAACCCCTTACCTAGAAATGACGGCACGCATGTATCCGTGGCTCCTTATTTTTAAAATTTAGAAAACAGGCTATGAATTCAGTTAATCAGTTTGTTCTAAACAGTTGTGATTGTGAAAGAACAATTGTGAAGTAACGATTGGTATTTCTTAATCAAAAAAGTACTTTTGATTGAAATGTATAGTGTTAAAAAAATAGCATAAGGTAAAACATTTCTCTTGAT
The DNA here is from genome assembly GCA_030386875.1 of Morinoia aosen. Classification (NCBI taxonomy): domain Eukaryota; kingdom Metazoa; phylum Arthropoda; class Malacostraca; order Amphipoda; family Talitridae; genus Morinoia; species Morinoia aosen. Next base: position 23,219,802 of record JASJYW010000026.1, read on the forward strand.
GGAAGGTTACTTTCAGTAAAAAAATAATTTTTTATGAAAATGCACTTTAAAAGAATAGAATGCTTGAAATTACTGTTAAGAAGCCAGTAGTTAACCCGCATTTCTTGCCTGCAACACTTCGGAATAGCGAACAGGTACTATTAGTGTGACGCAGTTACATTTTAACAGAGACGCAGTTACATTTTAACTGAGACGCAGTTACATTTTAACAGAGACGCAGTTACATTTTAATAGTGATGCAGTTATATGTGAATAGTGACGCAGGTACATTTTAAAACTGACGTGGTTAGATTTCAATAGTGACGTGGTTACATTTCAATAGTGTTGCAGTTACACTTCAACAGTGATGCAGCTATATTTCTCCTATAATTATTTACTGAGAATGGTGCGCCACGGCCCAGTATTCCACAGTGATAAAATATTCAATGTCAGATACAGTTTTCGTTACATGATGAAGACATTAATGATAGAATGATCCATATGCACGCAGCTTACGTAGACGCAGGTTAGAAGGCGAAGGAAGTTAATATGTGATGGCATAATGCAGCGCATGTTAAGTCAATCAAGAGTTAAACATGTGTCATGCAAGTGTCAAGTTAGAGCTGAAGTATGATCGGAAGTTTTGAGTTGTAATCTTATAATAAACTATAACAAGGGCCGAGCAAAAATTATCTCAAATTTAAACATCACACCTTCTTTTCTGAGCAGAGCGAGACTAAGAAAAGTTTTAAAATAATTTCTATGAAATGAAAATATTTTTCCATACCCTACCGAGACCTGGAATAACAATCACAGTAGCTGGTATATTGATAACACATTCATTATTTCTCCATAAACACACTGTAATCATAACTAGCCAGGAACTTTGAGTGAACTCAATAATTGAGTCGCTTAATTAATTTATATGTCGACTTTTCCAACATCATGGCGTCCGTGAACAACTTTTTATTAAAAAATTAAACTTTGAACAAAGCAAGTCCCCCGCGATTTAATAATTTCAGAGAAACACCACTCAGAAGGCGTGATGATTTCAATGACATATTCTTCTATGCATTAAACTGTGTTAAAAAAAAAAGCTCCACTTAAAATATAACACTTCCAAAAACAGTTCCCAATAAAGCGTTCTAACATAACTTTCTTAAAGCACCTAATTTTGGAAAACTAGAGCTCTTTAGAACTTAATTTAAGATTTAATTTGGATTGGAGCACGAGGACAGCATTCCAAGTTCAGCCTTCATCACGGGAATATTCCAAATTGTGAGTGGCTCCCAAGAATGCTATTGGCCCAACAATAGATGCGCTTGTGTCATTGTAGGACACGGCTCATTGTTCTCATTGTTAATGGTGGTCGAGGACTCGTAGAACACTGATATTGTGGTAGCTGCTCTATTGTGGACATCGCGATGCTGAGCATTGTATCGTGCGTCCCATTGTTGCTCTTTGCGACTGATCGCATTGTCTGGGCTATTGTAAAACACAGCCTGCAGCCACGCTACCGGCCCGTCTCGGCATTGTGACAGGTATTTGTTTGTTTACTGCCTCATTCATTACGCGGCTCATTCAAATTACTTGCAGCAATGGCAAGCTACTTGCAATATTGTTTTAAAATGTGCAGTGCTCCCACATTGCTCGTGGCATTGCTGCATTGAAACGTTCCCTGTAGCATTCTTACGTAGTCTGTGGCGCTGCTACATTGCTCATGGTATTGCAACATTACTTGCAGCCTTACTTGAATTGCTTGTGAGGTTCCCCAATTTCTTGCAGAGTTGAGATATTACTTGGAACATTAACAAAACACTTAACTTAATGTACCCTTAAATCATCAGGGTACTCTTACTGCAATACTTGTGACTTAATAGGATTACTTAAAGCCATTACCTTAATTAATTATAACAGCGCTGTATTATACAGAAAAATTAAATATTTACTTTGAGCTTGACCAAAATACTTGGAGCGTTGCCACATGACTTGTACCAATATTTACCTACTCGGGAATGTGTCTTGTTACTCGAAACATTGCAACAATGTCTGGAATTTCAGAACATTTCTTGAAACATTGAAAAGTACGTGAAATATTTCCATATTAGATGTAAATCAACTCAATTGGAACATTGCTATGGTCTAACTTTAGAGCATTTCTTTAACATCTGGAACGGAGTAAAAGTACCTGTAACGCTTATCAAATTGCAAGGAAAAACTTACAAATTAATTAAAATTAGAAACTTACAAACAAACCAAATTCTCCTAACATCACAAAAAAAAACTTGATATATTACCCACTTTCATAGAACTTATCTTCCTTACTTAACCAAGAATTACTCGGAACTAGATAAAGATGGTCTGACAAATATAGTCTCCGTAAAATATTATATTCTGAATGCATGGCGCATGCGCAAACCGGGCCAAAAGAATACCATCTAGTTCTGCTCAAGAGAGGCGGTGCAGGCGACGGAAATCTGGGAGTTGCATCACGACAGCGCTCCAGCTCACTCATCGCACCTCATCCAAAACTTCTGGGAGAAACTTGGAGTTCCAGTCGCTTACCACCAAGCTCCCTGCTCTCCAGACACGGCTTATTGCAATTTATAGTTGTTTTCGGTGGTGGCAGGATCGGCGGTGTGCGCAGGCGCAAAGACGTTGCTAAAAAGGGGATTATGGTCCCAACCTCATAATATATGCGACTTATTTCCACCGCCCAAAGGTCGGACACTCTTTAGACAAGCTCATAAATAAACCGAATGTATTATTAAATACAAAACCAGCATATACAAATTTAGGGGTTTTCATATGAAATGAATAAACGTGCAAAATATTGGCACGGTTGCGTAATAAACCCTTTACCGTGATCTGCGTCGCTTGCAGGTCTTCATCCTGTCAAGTAATCTTCATCCCGTCGCCGTCACGTTGTCTTCATCTTGTCAAGTTGTATTTATTCTGTGAAGTATTTTTCATCCGGTCATCGTCAAAATGTTTTCATACCATTAAGTTGTCTCCATCCCCTCGAACTGTTTTCTTCTTGTTATTTTTTTCGATAAAGTTGAATGCGTTTCTTCGAGTGAATTTAGCACATGTTCATCCAAAGAGCTACGAACCTTCCAAAATACATTCGTCACTCGTTCAGTGGGCTTGCTAGCAAGCAACTTGGGTATAGTCTATGAATTTTTTTATTTTTTTGTAAACCAATTTCGATACATTCTTCTCAACAATTATTAACGTTTGTTCTATTCATTACTTGTTTCCATGGCTGCTTTTTATTTTAGTCCAAAGGGTTCTTTTATTTATAATCGATACCTTTTAGATATTTTATTAGTGTTCATCATTCGTATCAACTGACCAGCACTTGCTCCTCCCAGATGTAATTCTTGCTCCTCCACGAGATATAATTCTTGCTCCTCCACGAGGTATAATTCTTGCTGATCCGCGAGATATAATTCTTGCTCCTCCACGAGATATAATTCTTGCTCCTCCACGAGATATAATTCTTGCTCCTCCACGAGGTATAATTCTTGCTCCTCCACGAGATATAATTCTTGCTCCTCCACGAAGTATAATTCTTGCTCCTCCACGAGATATAATTCTTGCTCCTCCACGAGATATAATTCTTGCTCCTCCACGAAGTATAATTCTTGCTCCTCCACGAGATATAATTCTTGCTCCTCCACGAGATATAATTCTTGCTCCTCCACGAGATATAATTCTTGCTCCTCCACGAGATATAATTCTTGCTCCTCCACGAGTATAATTCTTGCTCCTCCACGAGGTATAATTCTTGCTCCTCCACGAGATATAATTCTTGCTCCTCCACGAGATTTAATTCTTGCTCCTCCACGAGATATAATTCTTGCTCCTCCACGAGATATAATTCTTGCTCCTCCACGAAGTATAATTCTTGCTCCTCCACGAGATATAATTCTTGCTCCTCCACGAGGTATAATTCTTGCTCCTCCACGAGATATAATTCTTGCTCCTCCACGAGGTATAATTCTTGCTCCTCCACGAGATATAATTCTTGCTCCTCCACGAAGTATAATTCTTGCTCCTCCACGAAGTATAATTCTTGCTCCTCCACGAGATATAATTCTTGCTCCTCCACGAAGTATAATTCTTGCTCCTCCACGAGATATAATTCTTGCTCCTCCACGAGGTATAATTCTTGCTCCTCCACGAGACATAATTCTTGCTCCTCCACGAGGTATAATTCTTGCTCCTCCACGAGATATAATTCTTGCTCCTCCACGAAGTATAATTCTTGCTCCTCCACGAGATATAATTCTTGCTCCTCCACGAGATATAATTCTTGCTCCTCCACGAGGTATAATTCTTGCTCCTCCACGAGATATAATTCTTGCTCCTCCACGAGATATAATTCTTGCTCCTCCACGAGGTATAATTCTTGCTCCTCCACGAAAAAATAATTCTTGCTCCTCCACGAGATATAATTCTTGCTCCTCCACGAGATATAATTCTTGCTCCTCCACGAGATATAATTCTTGCTCCTCCACGAGATATAATTCTTGCTCCTCCACGAGATATAATTCTTGCTCCTCCACGAGGTATAATTCTTGCTCCTCCACGAGGTATAATTCTTGCTCCTCCACGAGGTATAATTCTTGCTCCTCCACGAGATATAATTCTTGCTCCTCCACGAGATATAATTCTTGCTCCTCCACGAGATATAATTCTTGCTCCTCCACGAGATATAATTCTTGCTCCTCCACGAGATATAATTCTTGCTCCTCCACGAGATATAATTCTTGCTCCTCCACGAGGTATAATTCTTGCTCATCCACGAGGTATAATTCTTGCTCCTCCACGAGATATAATTCTTGCTCCTCCACGAGGTATAATTCTTGCTCCTCCACGAGATATAATTCTTGCTCCTCCACGAGGTATAATTCTTGCTCCTCCACGAGATATAATTCTTGCTCCTCCACGAGATATAATTCGTGCTCCTCCACGAGATATAATTCTTGCTCCTCCACGAGATATAATTCTTGCTCCTCCACGAGATATAATTCTTGCTCCTCCACGAGATATAATTCTTGCTCCTCCACGAGATATAATTCTTGCTCCTCCACGAGGTATAATTCTTGCTCCTCCACGAGATATAATTCTTGCTCCTCCACGAGGTATAATTCTTGCTCCTCCACGAGATATAATTCTTGCTCCTCCACGAAGTATAATTCTTGCTCCTCCACGAGATATAATTCTTGCTCCTCCACGAGGTATAATTCTTGCTCCTCCACGAGGTATAATTCTTGCTCCTCCACGAAGTAAAATTCTTGCTCCTCCACGAGATATAATTCTTGCTCCTCCACGAAGTATAATTCTTGCTCCTCCACGAGATATAATTCTTGCTCCTCCACGAGGTATAATTCTTGCTCCTCCACGAGATATAATTCTTGCTCCTCCACGAGATATAATTCTTGCTCCTCCACGAGGTATAATTCTTGCTCCTCCATGAGGTATAATTCTTGCTCCTCCACGAGATTTATTTCTTGCTCCTCCACGAGATATAATTCTTGCTCCTCCACGAGATATAATTCTTGCTCCTCCACGAGATATAATTCTTGCTCCTCCACGAGGTATAATTCTTGCTCCTCCACGAGGTATAATTCTTGCTCCTCCACGAGGTATAATTCTTGCTCCTCCACGAGGTATAATTCTTGCTCCTCCACGAGATATAATTCTTGCTCCTCCACGAGATATAATTCTTGCTCCTCCACGAGATATAATTCTTGCTCCTCCACGAGATATAATTCTTGCTCCTCCACGAGGTATAATTCTTGCTCCTCCACGAGATATAATTCTTGCTCCTTTACGAGATATAATTCTTGCTCCTCCACGAGATATAATTCTTGCTCCTCCACGAGATATAATTCTTGCTCCTCCACGAGATATAATTCTTGCTCCTCCACGAGGTATAATTCTTGTTCCTCCACGAGATATAATTCTTGCTCCTCCACGAGGTTTAATTCTTGCTCCTCCACGAGATATAATTCTTGCTCCTCCACGAGATATAATTCTTGCTCCTCCACGAGGTATAATTCTTGCTCCTCCACGAGATATAATTCTTGCTCCTCCACGAAGTATAATTCTTGCTCCTCCACGAGGTATAATTCTTGCTCCTCCACGAGATATAATTCTTGCTCCTACACGAGATTTAATTCTTGCTCCTCCACGAGATATAATTCTTGCTCCTCCACGAGATATAATTCTTGCTCCTCCACGAGGTATAATTCTTGCTCCTCCACGAGATATAATTCTTGCTCCTCCACGAGATATAATTCTTGCTCCTCCACGAGATATAATTCTTGCTCCTCCACGAGATATAATTCTTGCTCCTCCACGAGGTATAATTCTTGCTCCTCCACGAGATATAATTCTTGCTCCTCCACGAGATATAATTCTTGCTCCTCCACGAGGTATAATTCTTGCTCCTCCACGAGATATAATTCTTGCTCCTCCACGAGATATAATTCTTGCTCCTCCACGTACGAGATATAATTCTTGCTCCTCCACGAGATATAATTCTTGCTCCTCCACGAGGTATAATTCTTGCTCCTCCACGAGATATAATTCTTGCTCCTCCGCGAGATATAATTCTTGCTCCTCCACGAGATATAATTCTTGCTCCTCCACGAGGTATAATTCTTGCTCCTCCACGAGATATAATTCTTGCTCCTCCACGAGATATAATTCTTGCTCCTCCACGAGGTATAATTCTTGCTCCTCCACGAGATATAATTCTTGCTCCTCCACGAGATATAATTCTTGCTCCTCCACGAAGTATAATTCTTGCTCCTCCACGAGGTATAATTCTTGCTCCTCCACGAGATATAATTCTTGCTCCTCCACGAGATTTAATTCTTGCTCCTCCACGAGATATAATTCTTGCTCCTCCACGAGATATAATTCTTGCTCCTCCACGAAGTATAATTCTTGCTCCTCCACGAGATATAATTCTTGCTCCTCCACGAGGTATAATTCTTGCTCCTCCACGAGATATAATTCTTGCTCCTCCACGAGGTATAATTCTTGCTCCTCCACGAGATATAATTCTTGCTCCTCCACGAAGTATAATTCTTGCTCCTCCACGAAGTATAATTCTTGCTCCTCCACGAGATATAATTCTTGCTCCTCCACGAAGTATAATTCTTGCTCCTCCACGAGATATAATTCTTGCTCCTCCACGAGGTATAATTCTTGCTCCTCCACGAGACATAATTCTTGCTCCTCCACGAGGTATAATTCTTGCTCCTCCACGAGATATAATTCTTGCTCCTCCACGAAGTATAATTCTTGCTCCTCCACGAGATATAATTCTTGCTCCTCCACGAGATATAATTCTTGCTCCTCCACGAGGTATAATTCTTGCTCCTCCACGAGATATAATTCTTGCTCCTCCACGAGATATAATTCTTGCTCCTCCACGAGGTATAATTCTTGCTCCTCCACGAAAAAATAATTCTTGCTCCTCCACGAGATACAATTCTTGCTCCTCCACGAGATATAATTCTTGCTCCTCCACGAGATATAATTCTTGCTCCTCCACGAGATATAATTCTTGCTCCTCCACGAGATATAATTCTTGCTCCTCCACGAGGTATAATTCTTGCTCCTCCACGAGGTATAATTCTTGCTCCTCCACGAGGTATAATTCTTGCTCCTCCACGAGATATAATTCTTGCTCCTCCACGAGATATAATTCTTGCTCCTCCACGAGATATAATTCTTGCTCCTCCACGAGATATAATTCTTGCTCCTCCACGAGATATAATTCTTGCTCCTCCACGAGATATAATTCTTGCTCCTCCACGAGGTATAATTCTTGCTCATCCACGAGGTATAATTCTTGCTCCTCCACGAGATATAATTCTTGCTCCTCCACGAGGTATAATTCTTGCTCCTCCACGAGATATAATTCTTGCTCCTCCACGAGGTATAATTCTTGCTCCTCCACGAGATATAATTCTTGCTCCTCCACGAGATATAATTCGTGCTCCTCCACGAGATATAATTCTTGCTCCTCCACGAGATATAATTCTTGCTCCTCCACGAGATATAATTCTTGCTCCTCCACGAGGTATAATTCTTGCTCCTCCACGAGATATAATTCTTGCTCCTCCACGAGAAATAATTCTTGCTCCTCCACGAGGTATAATTCTTGCTCCTCCACGAGATATAATTCTTGCTCCTCCACGAGGTATAATTCTTGCTCCTCCACGAGATATAATTCTTGCTCCTCCACGAAGTATAATTCTTGCTCCTCCACGAGATATAATTCTTGCTCCTCCACGAGGTATAATTCTTGCTCCTCCACGAGGTATAATTCTTGCTCCTCCACGAAGTAAAATTCTTGCTCCTCCACGAGATATAATTCTTGCTCCTCCACGAAGTATAATTCTTGCTCCTCCACGAGATATAATTCTTGCTCCTCCACGAGGTATAATTCTTGCTCCTCCACGAGATATAATTCTTGCTCCTCCACGAGATATAATTCTTGCTCCTCCACGAGGTATAATTCTTGCTCCTCCACGAGGTATAATTCTTGCTCCTCCACGAGATTTATTTCTTGCTCCTCCACGAGATATAATTCTTGCTCCTCCACGAGATATAATTCTTGCTCCTCCACGAGATATAATTCTTGCTCCTCCACGAGGTATAATTCTTGCTCCTCCACGAGGTATAATTCTTGCTCCTCCACGAGGTATAATTCTTGCTCCTCCACGAGGTATAATTCTTGCTCCTCCACGAGATATAATTCTTGCTCCTCCACGAGATATAATTCTTGCTCCTCCACGAGTTATAATTCTTGCTCCTCCACGAGATATAATTCTTGCTCCTCCACGAGATATAATTCTTGCTCCTCCACGAGATTTAATTCTTGCTCCTCCACGAGATATAATTCTTGCTCCTCCACGAGATATAATTCTTGCTCCTCCACGAGATATAATTCTTGCTCCTCCACGAGATATAATTCTTGCTCCTCCACGAGATATAATTCTTGCTCCTCCACGAGATATAATTCTTGCTCCTCCACGAGATATAATTCTTGCTCCTCCACGAGATATAATTCTTGCTCCTCCACGAGATATAATTCTTGCTCCTCCACGAGATATAATTCTTGCTACTCCACGAGGTATAATTCTTGCTGCTCCACGAGATATAATTCTTGCTCCTCCACGAGATATAATTCTTGCTCCTCCACGAGATATAATTCTTGCTCCTCCACGAGATATAATTCTTGCTCCTCCACGAGATATAATTCTTGCTCCTCCACGAGATATAATTCTTGCTCCTCCACGAGATATAATTCTTGCTCCTCCACGAGATATAATTCTTGCTCCTCCACGAGATATAATTCTTGCTCCTCCACGAGATATAATTCTTGCTCCTCCACGAGATATAATTCTTGCTCCTCCACGAGATATAATTCTTGCTCCTCCACGAGGTATAATTCTTGCTCCTCCACGAGATATAATTCTTGCTCCTCCGCGAGATATAATTCTTGCTCCTCCACGAGGTATAATTCTTGCTCCTCCACGAGATATAATTCTTGCTCCTCAACGAGATATAATTCTTGCTCCTCCACGAGATATAATTCTTGCTCCTCCACGAGATATAATTCTTGCTCCTCCACGAGATATAATTCTTGCTCCTCCACGAGATATAATTCTTGCTCCTCCACGAGATATAATTCTTGCTCCTACACGAGATATAATTCTTGCTCCTCCACGAGGTATAATTCTTGCTCCTCCACGAGATATAATTCTTGCTCCTCCGCGAGATATAATTCTTGCTCCTCCACGAGGTATAATTCTTCCTCCTCCACGAGATATAATTCTTGCTCCTCAACGAGATATAATTCTTGCTCCTCCACGAGATATAATTTTTGCTCCTCCACGAGATATAATTCTTGCTCCTCCACGAGATATAATTCTTGCTCCTCCACGAGATATAATTCTTGCTCCTCCACGAGATATAATTCTTGCTCCTCCACGAGATATAATTCTTGCTCCTCCACGAGATATAATTCTTGCTCCTCCACGAGGTATAATTCTTGCTCCTCCACGAGATATCATTCTTGCTCCTCCACGAGGTATAATTCTTGCTCCTCCACGAGATATAATTCTTGCTCCTCCACGAAGTATAATTCTTGCTCCTCCACGAGATATAATTCTTGCTCCTCCACGAGGTATAATTCTTGCTCCTCCACGAGATATAATTCTTGCTCCTCCACGAGATATAATTCTTGCTCCTCCACGAGATATAATTCTTGCTCCTCCACGAGGTATAATTCTTGCTCCTCCACGAGGTATAATTCTTGCTCCTCCACGAGGTATAATTCTTGCTCCTCCACGAGATATAATTCTTGCTCCTCCACGAAGTATAATTCTTGCTCCTCCACGAGATATAATTCTTGCTCCTCCACGAAGTATAATTCTTGCTCCTCCACGAGATATAATTCTTGCTCCTCCACGAGGTATAATTCTTGCTCCTCCACGAGATATAATTCTTGCTCCTCCACGAGATATAATTCTTGCTCCTCCACGAGATATAATTCTTGCTCCTCCACGAGGTATAATTCTTGCTCCTCCACGAGGTATAATTCTTGCTCCTTCACGAGATATAATTCTTGCTCCTCCACGAGATATAATTCTTGCTCCTCCACGAAGTATAATTCTTGCTCCGCCACGAGGTATAATTCTTGCTCCTCCACGAGATATAATTCTTGCTCCTCCACGAGATATAATTCTTGCTCCTCCACGAGATATAATTCTTGCTCCTCCACGAGATATAATTCTTGCTCCTCCACGAGGTATAATTCTTGCTCCTCCACGAAGTATAATTCTTGCTCCTCCACGAGATATAATTCTTGCTCCTCCACGAGGTATAATTCTTGCTCCTCTACGAGGTATAATTCTTGCTCCTCCACGAGATATAATTCTTGCTCCTCCACGAGATATAATTCTTGCTCCTCCACGAAGTATAATTCTTGCTCCTCCACGAGATATAATTCTTGCTCCTCCACGAGATATAATTCTTGCTCCTCCACGAGATATAATTCTTGCTCCTCCACGAGATATAATTCTTGCTCCTCCACGAGATATAATTCTTGCTCCTCCACGAGGTATAATTCTTGCTCCTCCACGAAGTATAATTCTTGCTCCTCCACGAGATATAATTCTTGCTCCTCCACGAGGTATAATTCTTGCTCCTCCACGAGGTATAATTCTTGCTCCTCCACGAGGTATAATTCTTGCTCCTCCACGAGGTATAATTCTTGCTCCTCCACGAGATATAATTCTTGCTCCTTCACGAGATATAATTCTTGCTCCTCCACGAGATATAATTCTTGCTCCTCCACGAGATATAATTCTTGCTCCTCCACGAGATATAATTCTTGCTCCTCCACGAGATATAATTCTTGCTTCTCCACGAGGTATAATTCTTGCTCCTCCACGAGGTATAATTCTTGCTCCTCCACGAGATATAATTCTTGCTCCTCCACGAGATATAATTCTTGCTCCTCCACGAGGTATAATTCTTGCTCCTCCACGAGATATAATTCTTGCTCCTCCACGAGATATAATTCTTGCTCCTCCACGAGATATAATTCTTGCTCCTCCACGAAGTATAATTCTTGCTCCTCCACGAGATATAATTCTTGCTCCTCCACGAGATATAATTCTTGCTCCTCCACGAGATATAATTCTTGCTCCTCCACGAGGTATTATTCTTGCTCCTCCACGAGATATAATTCTTGCTCCTCCACGAGATATAATTCTTGCTCCTCCACGAGATATAATTCTTGCTCCTCCACGAAGTATAATTCTTGCTCCTCCACGAGATATAATTCTTGCTCCTCCACGAGATATAATTCTTGCTCCTCCACGAGATATAATTCTTGCTCCTCCACGAGGTATAATTCTTGCTCCTCCACGAGATATAATTCTTGCTCCTCCACGAGATATAATTCTTGCTCCTCCACGAGATATAATTCTTGCTCCTCCACGAGATATAATTCTTGCTCCTCCACGAGGTATAATTCTTGCTCCTCCACGAGGTGTAATTCTTGCTCCTCCACGAGATATAATTCTTGCTCCTCCACGAGGTATAATTCTTGCTCCTCCACGAGATATAATTCTTGCTCCTCCACGAGATATAATTCTTGCTCCTCAACGAGATAAAATTCTTGCTCCTCCACGAAGTATAATTCTTGCTCCTCCACGAGGTATAATTCTTGCTCCTCCACGAGATATAATTCTTGCTCCTCCACGAGATATAATTCTTGCTCCTCCACGAGGTATAATTCTTGCTCCTCCACGAGATATAATTCTTGCTCCTCCACGAGATATAATTCTTGCTCCTCCACGAGATATAATTCTTGCTCCTCCACGAGATATAATTCTTGCTCCTCCACGAGGTATAATTCTTGCTCCTCCACGAGATATAATTCTTCACCTCACCGAACACTGACTGGACTCCAAGCGGCGTAGCGACGCTATACGAAGCTTGTGTTCTCAGACCATAGAATTATATCTATTAGTTTTTAAAATTACTATATTTATGGCCAAGAAATGCACGTTTCTCATACATCACGCTAGAATTAAAACTTGAATTTCCGCAATGCTCTTTACCGCTTCATTTTAGAGAGGGATTTACGAAAGAAAAAATGGTTGGTAAATGATAGTAGGGAAAGGGAGCAATGTTTATTCTGTCCTCGGGGACTCATATTTTAGTGGAAATTCACCCCTCATCTTGAGCCTTTACTCCACACGTTGTATTATTTATTTATAGACTTCTACGAGCACTACCACGCAGTCGCGTCTAGGTCCAGCCACAATTGAGTTGCGCATACCTGGCCAGATTTAAAAGCATTACAGGTAGAAATCCTTCCACTAATTAACCTCGAGGAACGTTGCAACTGCCGTTTGTCTCCGAGTTTCTTTTTGTGGTTTTCAGAAGGAGAATAAGAAGAATAGGAATTGAAAAGAAGCCTTGCTGGACAGGAAATTGGAAGACGGTTTTCGGAGCCTGCAGCTCTCAAGGAATGCGCAGTGAAGGCGTGGGAGAATCCTGATTCTGTAGCATCGTCCCCTCAAAGATACACACAAAAATGTGAGGAAAACGAATAATAAAACCTCACTCAAAAGATAAAAAGAAAAACGAACGTCGAGATAAATATTCTAAAAGTAAATGTTTCGGACTTTATAGATTCCACCATTTGTGCTGGAGAAATAATAGAACATACACATGGAACAATACATAAGATACTGGTCAGAAAATAAGAAAATGTAACGAAGGAATATTGGACAAATAAAAAGTAGATAAAGAGCACTGTACCCAAAATAGTTAAAATTAATGATCCAACTCATACGCAACCAAAAGACCCACACGCGCGTACATGCGTGCATCAACACCCTAACACGCGCTCAAACGATCATATCGAGAGTTAAGAACAAAGAGCAATGAATAATAATCGGTTGCAATAGCATCACTATTTAAATGAAGCCAGTTAGGGAATATTTGCGAGGGTTCTAAATTTGAACCTCCATGTTTGTTATTTGCTTCATAAAATAATGAAAAAAATATACATTTTGCTAGGGGGATTGGAGCTATTATGTCGTACCTTAGAACAAATTTCAAGGGAGGTGTAAATGAGCTACCTGTTCTATGAGGAAACCCTCACTGTTGACTGTGACGAATAAATGGTTGGAGGGCAGTACTTCAAACATCTGATTGCTAGCAGCAATTGCACACATAAGTGTACATACTTATATACAGAGGCATTTGTCCGGTCTCTCTTTTCAATTAAAGAATGAAGTACTTTGAAAAGTATTTTAAACCTGCATGTGCGTCAATTGCAGCAAAAAAGCCCGCTCTCGCGTCAAGATCTCTCCCTTAAATTCCCCAATTGAATAACAAAGAAGTGGCAGTAGCAGACACTAAAAATCGTCCAATTAGTGCTATAAATTATGGAATAATCATCAATACTCTAGAAAAATGAAAGAAAACAAATTTTCGGTAGCTCAATTATTTTAATAGGTATACAAATCTTTGCACATTGAAGAACGATGTAATTATGGAATAAAATTTTGTAAAAAACAATTAAATGACATTAGAATCAGACATGCATTGAGCGGCTACGCAAGTATTCTGACAGCATTAGTGAATGAGATGGAATCTACAGCAGAAAGTATTCCAGTGCAGTGCTAAGACAGTCGTACAGTTCAGTATGAGTTAGATTTTTACCAAACAGGAAAACGATAATTTTAATTTTTATGGTCCCATTTCTAGAAGAACCATTTGCTCAACATAAACTACATATCGCTGCCGTCTCATTATACACATCACAAAACCTTGACCAATGTCTCTGCTTCTTATTTGCACGATAAAAATCCTTTTTCTAACCAAATTTTTTCTCTCATAAATAACAAAACGACGCAGAAATTTACGCTCACAGTACGCGGATCTCGCTCTCCTAAGTTTAGCTTAGAGTAGCTGGTCGTGTGTGCAATTATTGTGTCTTGTAGAGTTGAAACTCGAGCACGGAACTCATTTCAGAACGAGGAGTAATGATTATTGGAGTCTTGAATGAAAGTCCACTGTGGATCATTGGAATGTTGGATATTCTTTATTGGATATTATTTATGTAATGAAATATATGACTTTTCATATAAATTTATTTAGAGTTTATCCTACCCTTCATCAGTATATACATTTTTGCAAATAAGAGAAATGTATTTAATATCCAAGAGAGAACTATATTAAGCAGTGTGAGCCAAACAAGCAATGAGGCTGCAATGGCTTTCAGCAAAGAGTGGACGGTTCCAGAAGTGACACGAATTATCATGTAGTATACAAATGAATTAATTCAAAACTATTTAAGCACATGCGACTACAGCTTTTTAACTTTAATTTAAAAAAGCACAAGTTCAATTTAAAAAAGCTCAAGTTCAATTTAAAAAAGCTCAAGTTCAATTTAAAAAAGCTCAAGTTAAATTTAAAAAAGGTCAAGTTCAATTAAAAAAAGTCAAGTTTAATTTTAAAAAGTTCAAGTTTAATTTAAAAAAGTTCATGGTCAATTTTGAAAAGCTCACGTTTAATTTAAAAAAGATCAAGTTTAATTGAAAAAGTCTCATGTAGGCTATATATAAAAAAAGATCAAGTTCAATTTTGAAGAGTTTATGTTTCTAAAATTGCATACCTATGTAATATTGATGTAAGCAAAGTTTATTGTGAGAATTCATATTTATTTAAAAGTACTGGCACTGAAAATAGAGTAAATCGAATATCAGACAGAGCAAGCTGCAGTGATTTTGGACTCAATTTGACATTCAAGTTTTTCCTATGAACCATTTGCTAAACAGATCATCGGTACTTATAATTGTTGACAAAAGTGATGCGAATAAACTTTATGTAATAAGTAACTGTGGGACAATTAGCAAACTGCACTGACTGAAAAATTGAACATTACTGAGCTTCAACCTTTCAGTCTGTGCAGTTTGCTAATTGTCACATAGTTACTTATTACATAAAGTTTATTCGCTTCATTTTTATCAATAGATATAAGTACCGATGATCTGTTTAGCAAATGATTTAGTAAATGATTCTTAGGTAAAAATTAAAGAATTTCAAATTAAGTACAAAATCACAGCAGCTTGCTTTGTCTGATATTCGATTTACTCTATTTTCAGTGCCAGTACTTTTAAATAAATATGAATTCTCACAAATAAACTTTGCTTACATCAATATTACATAGGTATGCAATTTTAGAAACATAAACTCTTCAAAATTGAACTTGATCTTTTTTTATATATAGCCTACATGAGACTTTTTCAATTAAACTTGATCTTTTTTAAATTAAACATGAGCTTTTTTAAATTGACCTTGAACTTTTTTAAATTAAACTGGAAATTTTTTAAATTAAACTTGACTTTTTTTAAATTGAACTTGACCATTTTTAAATTAAACTTGAGCTTTTTTAAATTAAAGTTAAAAAGCTGTAGTATGTTAATATAAAACAAGAGGTAATGCAGTTTGGTAGTCTAGTGCATATTTAACATTAGCAGCATTTTATGGATACAGTATGTGTGAACAAAGGTATAACATATATATATTTACACAAACACGCTAGCATACACAAATATTTTAATGTTGGTAGTATTACATGGTCCCAAGATGAACAGATTCTTTAAAGATTATTTAGCTTCTAGTACATCGCAGCATAATTTCGTGGCGTACTAAATGTACTACTCAATTTAAACACTCTTGTTCGGTGATTTATCAGGAAAACTTCAAATAGAAATTCAAAAAGTAAAAGTTCACCGACTATATATATTCAAAGAGGATCCCATTTGAGCAAGTTTAAACTATGAACCCATTTGTAGATATTGATCAATATCATTACGGAAAAACAGTGTTGGCATAAAAAAGCTCTTTTGAGTCGAGTTATGATTTGCGAGTCGTTATACATTAGAAAGTTGAATGCAAAACTCCTCCAACCAAGCATAGTTAGAACGGAAAAATATTATTTAGGTGGTTTACAAAGCCATCTAGTTACAACTCTTCGTGCTTAAAAGCAGGCTCTACGACTCACATGTTGAGCGAGCACCCGTATTTTCAAAAGCACGGTGAAATTTTACCGAATTCGCTTCATCTCGTACAATTCGGAGACGCCAGCTCACCAGAGACATGAGGCCTGACGTTGAAATTTCCAGCAGTTTACGTCGTTGTACTGGCACAGTTGGCAGCAAAAACGTTCCTGCCGGCGAGAATTTTCTACTTGCACGTTTTTATAGAAAAATTCTCACATTTAAGCATTTCCCAAACAAAATTTGAGGGATTTGGCGAAAAAAAACTCATGGCGTCGAGAGAAGAGCTTTCGCTGCCAGATGTGCCGCTACGACAACCTAATTGTTGAAAATAAGGTACGTGCTCCACAAGTACAAGGGCTCGTGCTCGATCATCTGCACTAAGAGTCAGACATCCAATCGCACGGGCTTCGATCACTTGCGGATAGGCGACATGTGTCCTGGGTATTGACGCCAACACACAGCGCGTTCGTCTCTCACCCACGGGATCAGCTTTTAAAACAAAATTTGTTAACATTTTTGAAATTGTGTTTTTAAAAAGAGATTTGAGGTCGTGGGACCTTTTTCTAAGGGTATTTTGGGCTTTTATTATATTTATTTTACAAATAATTGAATATTATTTTCCTTCCGCGCATTCTTAAGTGACACAGTTTCAGGTTGAGAATAAATCCCAGTTTTCAAATTATAAAATTTATGAGCTTACAAGAAATGAGAACATTTTTTCTCCAATGTGACTAGAATACATATTGCAAAGAAGTAGTTTTCTTAAAATATATGGCATTTTTTTAACGTTATATTAAAATACACCTTAGTTTTTCCTTCTATTTTCTGAGTTATTTTCATCGAATGAATAGAATTTAAAATAACAAATAATTAACGGAATACTTTTAAAATTTCGAAAAAATGCACATCATGCAGTGACGCAAAAATGCCTTATTTGGGTGATACCTTCACATGGAAAATTGGCGAGGATGTTATTTTATCATGTTCACTTTTTTCTGTTTGTGCTCGCTTTTCCGAACACCGCCATTCGTCCACTGCAATTGACATCAATAAGTCAAGCCTTGAATACCGCAATACTCAAAGCTGCGGCATTCCTCTCATTCTAATGAGCTAATAAACTCTATAGAAGTTTTCTCTTAAAAGTCCATTATTCGTGTCCGTCGCTATGCTGTTCTCAGGTCCAGTCAATGATCGCATTAGACGGAAACGAAATAATTCGGTTTTCATGCGCCCAAACATTTCCAGACTCGGCCAGCCTGGAACAATGGAAAAGTTCCCAACTCCTGGAACACGCTACGCGTTTCCCACACGAAACTCATCTAATTAGCGCGTCAAAATTGACGGATGCACTGCCAGCTAACCAGTGGGCTGGATTTCGAATTATGCAATGCTTGTGTGTTGGTTTTACGTAATCAAGGATATGGATTCTTCCCGGAAATTTACAGCGCATTGAGAAAGCAAAATCCAAGTGCATGTTGTGCGTTTATTAGTAACGGATTCCCGTTTTATGTTCAGGATGTTACAATTTGACAAATAAAGACATTCCCTCCGCAGTGAGAGTTCGCTTCAAAACAAAGCACTGGAAAATCGTAAAATCAACCCACCGAGCTGCACATTCCTGCGCATTTACCAACCAGAAGTATTTGTCGCAGGGTGCTGTGTTGACAGGTTTTGTTGACGGGAGGAACCGATGAGGAGTGTTTGTTCTTGTGTGCCTGAGAGCCGCTCTAATAATTTAGTCATTCACCGGGAAAACGTGTGTCAAAATAATGTTTAAAGCCGGAAAATTCAGTATTACGACCGATAACCTGATTTTGTATCGTAAATCGGAGATGGAAGTGTAGTCTTTTTGGAGGAGTTCTAGCTGAATTAACAAATTTTTGACAGTAGCCTTTCAGTTTCACCTGATGCGATGCTTTTGCAGGGTCGAGATTACCGAAGTGTCCAAGTCTCTGATCAAATATTCTGCGGTGCATATTTATTCTCCAGGTTGTGTGGGCGTTTAGATATATTATTAGATTTTAATTCTATAGTCGCTGCGCTTATGAAGTCGAGAAACAAAGTCGAATCCATTTTACAGATCTCTCTGACGAAACAGCTAGTTTTTTAACTTTGAGCAGGAGATGCAAATACTTTTGGAGTGTTGAGCCCATCAAACACCACTCGATGTGCTTAGAATTACTTGCACGGAACCATGACACACGTAGGTGTGTCATAGCCCGTTACGGTCTGTGTGGATGATGAAGTAATAACTAAAACATCGTACATCCGACGATTTGTAGAACGAGAATAATTTTCCTACTGAAATGTACGACTACATCTTTAAAACTATACCTGGCAGTTCAGAATGACATTTACAGTGATCGTGTACGCAACAGTGTGCAAAAATAAATCATGTTAGTTCTGACTGTTGGATTTATCGGTAAGATATTTTTAGAAGAGATGCATCAGTACGTGGTAACTAATGAATTTCAGGAAATAGAGAATCTTGTGTACCGTAGCCAAAACCAATTGGGAGAACTTATGCGGTCAATTGTAGCACTACGATGACGTTAATTGTTTGAAAATCGAGCATAGGACTGCATGGAGTAGCGCATGATTATTTTTTGAAAACATACTATTCGGGTAACAACCCATGAGTGCAGCAGTCGGCTCGTCCTGTTACAAAATTCTATCCCATCTGAGTGAGAGCGCGGCGCAAACGCAGCATAAAAAGCAGAATATTTTGTGTTTTGTAGTTCGGATCCCAGAGTTTGGAGTAATGTTGCCTTGACAAGTTTATCGGCAGCCGTAGGGAAATATCATCAACAGGATCTCTCCACTAAAATCTCGGACATAGCAGCAACAACATGAGACAGCAAGAATAAAAATCACACCACAATAGCATATAAGCACTGAAACATCAACACTTGCTTCAACATCACGAAACAAAAAAAAACTCACCACACAACACCAACTCCATAAAATCACACGGCAATAACACACCAAACACAACTCGAACAATGTGAAATCACACATCAGTAACACACCATACAACACTAGCAGCAACATTAGCATCACACCGCAATAACATGCCACTCAACACTATCAACACCGTGCAATTGCCCAACAATAGCACACCTCACAACACCAGTAGCAACAGCAGTATCGCATAGCAATAACACGCCACTCAACACCAGCAGCACCGTCAAATAGCTCAACAATAAAAAGCTACCCAACACCAGCAACACTGTGAAATTGCGCAACAATAACTCACCACACAAAACCAGTAGCACTATCAACATCGCGCAGCAACAACACATCGAACAACACCATGCACTACCACCAAACTCGGTCCCAGCAGTACGAGCATCAATAACAGAGCCCCAGCAGCAACAGCCAAATACAGGCCCGGTTCCGACACAACAATAACAAAGGGACAGCTTTCAAGCACCGCTTCTTTCCTTTCCTGTTTGCCGTTGAAGTTTTCTTTCTGAGTTGAACCAAAGCTACGTATAAATGTGGAGACTTTCACAAGGCCTCAAAAGAAGGACATTATCATCAGTCAGGAGTCCGAGCCGCCGGCCTAGGTGAGGCTGTGGGACACCTTCGTTCCGGGAAATGTGTTAAAAATGCACAGGAAGAGCCGAAAAAAACGGAGAGTGGAGGTGGAACAGCCGTAAAAACCGGAGAATGGGGGTGGAAGAGCCGTGAAAACCGCAGAGTGGAGGTGGAACAGCCATGAAAACCGGAGAGTGGAGGTGGAACAGCCGTGAAAACCGGAGAATGGAGGTGGAACAGCCATGAAAACCGGAGAGTGGAGGTGGAACAGCCGTGAAAACCGGAGAATGGAGGTGGAAGAGCCGTGAAAACCAGAGAGTGGAGGTGGAACAGCCGTGAAAACCGGAGAATGGAGGTGGGAGAGCCATGAAAACCGGAGAATGGAGGTGGGAGAGCCATGAAAACCGGAGAATGGAGGTGGGAGAGCCATGAAAACCGGAGAATGGAGGTGGGAGAGCCATGAAAACCGGAGAATGGAGGTGGGAGAGCCGTGAAAACCAGAGAGTGGAGGTTGGAGAATGAACTAAGTATAATACACGAGGTTGAATGAAATGTTGAAATTGAGATAGATTCATGAAAGTTTAGAATGGAACAATGCGAGTAGCGAGATATTAAGCAAGGGAAATTTTTGGGAAAAAGAAAGGTGTGAGGAAAACTGGGAGAATCGTCAGAGAGAAAATGATTCTTTGAGTTACGTACAACTTCGAAAAAAAAAAAACATTCAGAAAATTAGCGGAGAGTAATGAAAACACAGAAGGAGAAGTTGGTTTGAAATTGAACTGGAATAAATACAGCAGCGGAAGGAAGTGATAAAATGAAGCTAAATAGTAACGTTAATGATATAAGTACATGTATGACTAATAATTCAATTTTTAATTCACTTACATAAGTATCTTCGAGTGTGCACCTAATTTTAAAAATAACGTGTTACGAAAATATTTCTTGGCGAAAATAGGCACACAAAAACAGAATCATAGGAAAAGAATGATAGAAAAATAGAAAAAGAAGAAACGAATATAGAACTCATAGAAAAGGAGTGACAGAAAAGAATGATAGAAACATTAAAATAGAAAAAGAATAATATAAAAAGAACAACAGAAAAACCGCTGTTTCGTAAAATGGTTAACTACACCAGCAAAATCACTGTACACTAACTACACGATGCCTCTACGGCCACACAATTTCAGGCGATGCTTTTTTTTAAACTAACGAATTTTAAAATTTTGGATTCGGTGTGGCCGGGACTGGCGAGCGCCTCTGTAACGGAAGTAGTGTAGGAAGCAGCGGTCTATAGCGGATGGGAAGTATTCTTAAAGCGCATCATCTACCTGTATTTCTGTATTACGTACATTCGCCCAACATTAGTGTAGAAAGCAGCGGTAGTGGAAGGTTAACATGTTTCAAAAGCACTTCATTTACGTATGTGTATTTTACTATCTATATTTACCTAT
This sequence comes from Morinoia aosen, assembly GCA_030386875.1. Classification (NCBI taxonomy): domain Eukaryota; kingdom Metazoa; phylum Arthropoda; class Malacostraca; order Amphipoda; family Talitridae; genus Morinoia; species Morinoia aosen. The sequence goes on from JASJYW010000026.1 coordinate 23,241,397, forward strand.
CAAAATCGAACGAATCAATCAAAGGTGTTAACGTGTTGGCAAGGATACGTTCATTACTAAAATTCACAATTAAATTGAATAAATGGAATAAAACGTGAGAAGTTGCACCGCTGGACGCATTTTTACGAATATTTTTAGCATTATTTGTATTTTTTTTGATAATCTGGATATGCAAGGAAAACAATTACTGAACAAGCTTTCCCTCTCTTTACGTATACATGTATTGGTTTTACCAGACAATCGTCTTTTTCAGCAAATTAAAGGCAAATTTGAAACCGGAAATCCGTGCCCATCAGATGCAGATTATCAGTCGTTTTTACTCAGTTTCAGAGTGCACTCGTGGGAATGTAGTCGGCATTAACACAATACTTTTATTAAAGTAATACGCAATACTACAGAGTGTACACGTGATAACGGAGTCGGAATTGATATAATACGGCTTATTAAAAACTTAACTTAATGACACAATGTAACCGAATCTCACCTTCCTGTAGGGGAAAAGTAATAGCTAGTAACTTTGATGGGAACAATATTTAAATGACTGAAAATACTGACAAGCACGCGGGAGGTCACACGTATGTCTACATATTGCACAACTCAAGGACAAGCTTTCAAACGCAAATATATAGCATGGTCGATTGCTTGTCATTTTCATAATACTTGAAAAAAATGTTCGAGTTTTTCTTGAGAGCTTTGTTTTCCATATTTTTCCCATTACGTCATAATACTAAAAGCCTCGCACCTAATTAGGAACTCATAAAATATCATTAACACTATCCCCCAAACTCATGAATTCAACCGCATTTCAAATCAAAATTTGTAAAATCAAACTGATATCTGTATAGAAGCTCATGCACGAAATTTGAAACATATCATTTCAAAAGCTTTTAAAATTAGAATCATGTGAGGTCATCTGCTCATGAAATGAACTCAGTTTATGTTCAGCAACTCATGCTTTTAGAAACAAATCAGTTCAGAAATTCGTGAAATTGGAACCGTACGAGTTCATAAGCTCATGGTTAGGGCAATATTTGTTCAAATACTCATGGCATTTGAAGTGAATCAGTTCATAAGCTGGTAAAATCAGAACCTTATCAGTTCATGGAAGTGAGACCTACTCAGTGCAGCTCAACAAATCACCAAATGTTTGCATCAAACACTTCACGGAAGCAAGACCCACTCGACCGACTACTTTAGCTCAACAAATCACAAAATCCCCACATTTTCACTTCATGTAAGTGAGACCCACTCAATCCCCTTAGCTCAACAAATCACCAAATCCTCACATCATCAGTTCACGAAAGTAAAACTTACTACTTTAGCTCAACAAATCACCAAAGCTTCAAAGTTGAAGTGCCTGAGATGATCCGAGCGTGCGGCCGGCCAGATGAACACATCACACACGGCATCAAATGTCCGACCGATCCATCACTCGTTCTATTCTTGGATTTTCCAGCGGCTTGAAGGTTCTTTTATGGCAGTTATGAGATCACAAGAGGCCGTCATCGAGGCCACTATTAAACGTGTCGACGTGCCATCTGGTGTTGGTGTCACAAGCCATTGTTAAGACGGTTTTGCTTGTGGTAACCGCGCTTGTAAGTAGAAAATTGGGAAATGTTATCCAGCATTGAGCCTGATTTGGCATGTCACAGGCATTCTGGTGCTCGAAAGTGGCTCAAAGGAACACGTTTGCTTTTTAATTCAGTCTTAATTTTTTCACTGATGGCGAAGTTTTCAACGTTGTTGGAATTATATAATTAAGTACAACAAACATCGCTCAGATAAAACCATTTTTAAGAGAGATTATTTTCATCAAAAGAGTCATTTACAGTATTGGAATGGGCTTTCTTGCCAGGAATACGGAAGATTTGTGCACAATGTTGTACATTATTTTTCTTTCGGGACGTTTGAAAACGACAAAGGGATGATATAGTATCATTTTAAATTATCTAATCACGATTACGTCTGCTGATAATGAAAGTATATTTATTTGGCAACAGTCTTGATTCTGGGGTGCACTTAGTTTTGCAGTTAAAAGTTAGCGTCTAGATAGTTAATATTTCAAGTTAATATCATTACCAGTATAACATTCGGCTGGTTTGCTTTGCGAGTTTCTAACTGTACGAGTACAAGTGTGCGTAAGCGAGCAAGCTACTCCAGACCATTAATTACACCTTACTTCTCCGTTCGTGAGTATACAAACACTCACATCTGTATGCGTCTGGACTGACACGAGCAGTTCTGCAACCTTATATCTGAATTTTTCAAAGTGGTAAAGTGACGCTGTATGACAACAATAATTGCATTTGACCGTGTGCATGTGTACCCAGAGTATGCATCGACCGATCAGAGCTCACCCACGCGCCTCACGCGCGCAAAGTATTTTCTGTCACCCTCATTCATCAGGCGCAAGTTTTACTTATCCATTGATATATTTGTACATCTTACTCCGTATTCGAACGGTTCAAGCCCGTGTAATGCGAATTTACTCAATGTTACAGATAGGACAAAGCTTGCCGTACATTTACGGCAAACATACAATCGTCGATCGAAAAACTTGCATTATTTCTCCTTGCTAAAAACTTGTTACTGACGGCATTGCCTTCAATCTAGTACTTCTAAATTCTCTTACGTGCTTGTCCAGTCTCAGATATATTCTATGTAGAGAAGAGCACACATGAACACAGGTGTGCTGAGGGACCCATACGGCAGTGGTATTCATTGCGCGGCTCTCAAAAAATACATAAATTGATTAATTATCATATGATTTATATAATATACGCTAGGGTGCAGTAGCTGCGGCTCTCTCAATCAATGCGTTTAACCGAAGTGGCTCTCTTGCAAAAGTTAATGAATAACATTGGCGTAGACATACAACTCTCGAGCTGCATTTACAATACAAGGGCAACAGAATTAAGCAAATATGTTTTGTTGGACAGCAGGTGCGCCTCGCAGGATTAGTGTAATGGGTTAGGTCAGGTTATTGGTTAGTTTAGGATTCTCAAACCATAAGAAAGGAATGAGGAAAAGAAGAGAGGAATGAGGAAAAATATGAATCGGGAAATAATGGGTGCTAAAAATAAGGCTTACCGTACTCGTTTATAAGGCCTACTAATGCTGATCTATAATGAAAAATATATTACGTTTAAGCAGCTCAATAAAAAACCGGCTTACCTAGCCTTCAGCTCTGGGCCTCACATCTTCCTCCTTTGGAACTTATTCCAATAGATACAATAAGTGTATTTCTACGCGGGGTTAGTCCCATGAATTTGCAGAGGTGTTCATCATAACTTTTTCCCACTCGTATGGCTAGCTTGTCATTACTTCGAACAACAGGCACAAACAATATCCTCGATCGGCATAAAATCCTTTCATCCTTGATTTTCACCCCCTTGTGCCCAGATCAAACTCCATAGAATTTCATGAATTCGTTGTTAAATTCTTTCTCAGTTTCGTCAAAAGAACGCTTTAAAAATGCTGCAATACTCTCTGACACCTTTAAGTTATATGAAACCAAAAATTGTGCATAATAATGCGCGGTTAAGACTACTTTTCTCCCTATTAATAATATATTTCACTACCTTTTCAAGCTACGTACATACCATACGATATTAGCTCGAGTGACTGAGATCTGTTTTATTGTGGTCTGGCGAAAGAATATTTCACACTTTATTCTTGACCACTGTACATGACCCATCAAAAATGACGGGATTCAATATACTTTTTTGAGTTTAGACATATCTTCCAGATGTGGATGACAAACAAATATATCCATCCTAATAGTACCAGCGAATAAAATATTCTTGTACATGTGCACTGGGGAAACTCGTATCACAGATACGGTCATTAATTAAGCATTTTTATGAGCCTGAAAGAGAGACGGACACACCAACAATGTGTTCAAAGAGATTTCCATTGTAATAACATAGGAGAAATTATGCGCAAAAAATATATATACAGGTTTCATTAAAAATATTCCATTGTTTTTGCTAATGATTTGTTTGTTACTAAGCAAAAAAATCAATAACAAAAACAATAGAATATTTTTTAATGAAACCTGTATTGAAGAGTCGCTGTTCACTCGATATGCATATTTATGTATACAAATAAATATATATTTATTTATAAATTTAAGGGACACCTAGCGTTTTATTAAATAGTATATTAATTAATTCCATAAACGGAAGAGAATTACAACTCAGTTGTGCGAAGAAATTCAAAAGTACTCAAATTACTTCGCCATCGTGTTAAAATTTAGTGCCCCATTCAAACTTAGATTATTTCCACCTCTCGATCTAACAGCTTTCGTTTAAAGTAACCTTTTGCACAATTTTAATGAAAAATTAAAAAACTGAGTTTTCTGTCAAAATACGGAACTCATTTGGTTTGCAAGGATCAAACAGAACATTTGGTATCTTATAAGCACAGATTTTGACGCTTGCAGCAGTTAGCAATTTCCACTCCAGCTCTAGCATTTATTGGTCCAAATCACCTGTTCTTGGGTTGCTACACAAACACAGGATTTTTATACGAGAATACTGTCTCGAATTCCGTTTGTTTCTGAATCCATGATACGCTTCTGATGCTAAGTAGAAACTCTAATTCCAGGATTTGAATAAATATATTCTGGTTTCCGGTTTCCGGTTGCGAATCTATGATACGCTTATGATTCTATGAGAGTCTCTAATTTCTAGATAAGAATTCTTTTTTAAGGTACGAGACCAAATGTAGGATACACTCGCTGTTCAGCGATGCTCTTCCTTGCAAATAATACAGGCTTCAAGCAGTAGTTCCCTCCTTAGGAGACGTTATCAGTTCTTATAATCATTAAGTCTTGCCCCACATTTGATGAAGCAAAAAAAAACACATCAATCAAAGTGAATCTTGCTCCTAATGTAACTTAATATTCAATAGAGATTTAATAAGTCGAAAAACTGCGCATCATTATTGTCTCGCTGCGCTCGAGTTTAACTTCATTCTAATTATTAATGAGCAAGATATCTTCACTGTAACTTCACTTATTCTTATATATTTTGCATCCTAAGACTACGAGTGTTTAAGAAATAAGATTTCATTTATTAATACCCATTAAAATCTACTCGACAGTTAACTAAGCTCGAAGTTCAAAACTTTTTGTCACGAAGAAGACGTTTTTACGACAACAAACTCATAAACAAATGACCGAAAAACACTATAAATTCTGTCAGCGTTTCGACAACTGTTTTTAGCACTGCATGTATTGGCAGAACTTTCTGCCCAATGTTTTGGGAATGACTAGTCTTATTCTACTTTCTTCAATTAATTTGGATGAGTTCACAATTATCCCAAGTTCACAATTATCACACAAGTTCACAATTATCCCAATTATACTTTTCGCCCAAGCATCTATTATTTTAGCTGCACAGCGCAGAGCCTGTACTTAATTGGGCGGCTGGAATTGTAGATGCTCCGGCGAAAATTTCAAGGTGGAATTCGAATACCAAAATTTCAAGGCCGTGTATGGCTGTGTTTAGCTGTTTCAAGGCTGTGTTTAGCTGTTTACATAAACGCGTATTTCTTTGATTTTGAGTGAACACGCCACTTCCCATTTTTTAGTATTTTAAATTGTATTACCCTACCAATGGCATTTTCAACAACCTACATTAAATATTTCGACTCGATACATCATATTTAAAGCATGTATGACGTATTCTTTCAAAACCGTGAAATTTCGCTCATATTGCCCCAGGCTCATGTATGACTGAGGCTTACGTTCTCATACTGTACGTGTGGCACAGGCGGCGCACACCCGCGAGGCGCGTACATTTACACGTACGATCAATTACAGCCGCCTTTTGACACCTTCCTAAAGTGTTGTACTCGAAGTCTCGGCCACCTAAAGACCCACGGTCGGAATACAAATCACAGAGAGCTAATGACCATGTTTCCGGCTACGGCTTCAAGCTTACGGCTCCTGAAAGACGGAGCGCACAAAGAACCGGACACGGTTTGGCTGCGGTGTGATATCCATGCGTGGATTGACGCGTTGCCGAGTTGTTAGTGATATGGGAAAGTTGGGAGATAGGGGTGACGGGTGAGTGTTGCTGAGTTGTTAGTGATATGGGAAAGTTGGGAGATAGGGGTGACGGGTGAGTGTTGCTGAGTTGTTAGTGATATGGGAAAGTTGGGAGATATGGGTGACGGGTGAGTGTTGCTGAGTTGTTAGTGATATGGGAAAGTTGGGAGATAGGGGTGACGGGTGGGTGTTGCTGAGTTGTTAGTGATATGGGAAAGTTGGGAGATAGGGGTGACGGGTGAGTGTTGCTGAGTTGTTAGTGATATGGGAAAGTTGGGAGATATGGGTGACGGGTGGGTGTTGCTGAGTTGTTAGTGATATGGGAAAGTTGGGAGATAGGGGTGACGGGTGGGTGTTGCTGAGTTGTTAGTGATATGGGAAAGTTGGGAGATAGGGGTGACGGGTGAGTGTTGCTGAGTTGTTAGTGATATGGGAAAGTTAGGAGATATGGGTGACGGGTGAGTGTTGCTGAGTTGTTAGTGATATGGGAAAGTTGGGAGATAGGGGTGACGGGTGAGTGTTGCTGAGTTGTTAGTGATATGGGAAAGTTGGGAGATATGGGTGACGGGTGAGTGTTGCTGAGTTGTTAGTGATATGGGAAAGTTGGGAGATAGGGGTGACGGGTGAGTGTTGCTGAGTTGTTAGTGATATGGGAAAGTTGGGAGATATGGGTGACGGGTGAGTGTTGCTGAGTTGTTAGTGACATGGGAAAGTTGGGAGATAGGGGTGACGGGTGAGTGTTGCTGAGTTGTTAGTGATATGGGAAAGTTGGGAGATAGGGGTGACGGGTGAGTGTTGCTGAGTTGTTAGTGATATGGGAAAGTTGGGAGATATGGGTGACGGGTGGGTGTTGCTGAGTTGTTAGTGATATGGGAAAGTTGGGAGATAGGGGTGACGGGTGGGTGTTGCTGAGTTGTTAGTGATATGGGAAAGTTGGGAGATAGGGGTGACGGGTGAGTGTTGCTGAGTTGTTAATGATATGGGAAAGTTGGGAGATAGGGGTGACGGGTGGGTGTTGCTGAGTTGTTAGTGATATGGGAAAGTTGGGAGATAGGGGTGACGGGTGACTGTTGCTGAGTTGTTAATGATATGGGAAAGTTGGGAGATAGGGGTGACGGGTGGGTGTTGCTGAGTTGTTAGTGATATGGGAAAGTTGGGAGATAGGGGTGACGGGTGGGTGTTGCTGAGTTGTTAGTGATATGGGAAAGTTGGGAGATAGGGGTGACGGGTGGGTGTTGCTGAGTTGTTAGTGATATGGGAAAGTTGGGAGATAGGGGTGACGGGTGAGTGTTGCTGAGTTGTTAGTGATATGGGAAAGTTGGGAGATAGGGGTGACGGGTGGGTGTTGCTGAGTTGTTAGTGATATGGGAAAGTTGGGAGATAGGGGTGACGGGTGGGTGTTGCTGAGTTGTTAGTGATATGGGAAAGTTAGGAGATAGGGGTGACGGGTGGGTGTTGCTGAGTTGTTAGTGATATGGGAAAGTTAGGAGATAAGGGTGACGGGTGAGTGTTGCTGAGTTGTTAGTGATATGGGAAAGTTGGGAGATAGGGGTGACGGGTGGGTGTTGCTGAGTTGTTAGTGATATGGGAAAGTTGGGAGATAGGGGTGACGGGTGAGTGTTGTTGCTTGGGGGCAGAAGAATAGGAGAATATTTTAAGATGATGAAGGGAAGTGTGGCTTTACCAGTCATTCATGAAGTGTTAAGGAATTGGGATCAGAGACTTTTACTAAATGTTGCGGTCTATGATCAAGGTTAGGAAAGATGACGAAAAAGAGACAGGGTGTCCAAAAAAAGATGTGCTCACCATTTGATTACCCACTACTCGTGTATCGTGTTCTGATGTTGTGGTTCTGGTCATAGAAACTTATTTTAAGCGTAGTTGTGGTTCTGGTCATAGAAACAAGCGTAATGAATAAAATAAAATAGAAAAAAATTAAAAAAATCAAGTGCCATGATAGCAAGCTTCTTTGTACCTGAAATAAAAACAAAATATACATGAATAATCGTCAGTCAAAGGATGAGTACTTTTTTGGCATACCCTGTAGAACTCCGATGAAAATCATACATGGAAAGCAAGGAAGCTCAAGAAAGATTGCAATACTTTGCATGGCCAAGTGTACCTCACGGGATCAGAGAAGTAATTTTTCTGGAAGATGATACAAAATGTGAAGTAAAATTGTATCTATAAACAAAGTTTGCCCATTCAGGTATTTGGATGAGTGCCGTGAACGATGCATGCAATCGATCACACGTACATTTAGTTATGTGGTCGCACACAAACGGTAGAAAGTTTATCATTGTTATGCAAAGAACACAGTTAACACATAAAACTATGCATATGACATTAGAAAAAGTGCAATCCCCCAAAAAAGATTAATAAATGAAAATTATTTAAAGGCCGTTGGTTGAGAATGAGACATTAATATTTTTAGTAAAAATCACTTGTTACTCGCCAAGAATGGAACAATTCATTCACAAAAGGGTTAAGAGAGGGATTGTGAATCGAAATTTTATGGAGAATTATCCCTCGGCAATATCAGCGCGGGCAATTGTAGGAGAGCCCTAAACTGCCGAAATACAATATTCAGGGAGGTTAGAATGAGTTACAAGTCACCCAGCTGCCCATCAGCACACGCTAGGGAAGTGCAGAGCTTAGACGTGCCTCGCTTTTTATGGCCAGCCTGGCTGTCTTACGTCGTTTGAGTTTTTAGCAGAGATGAAATTTAAGCTCTTATTAAAGTAAGCATGACACCTACTCGTACACTACTGTAATTCTTAAGGGTAAAACATGAATTCAACTCTGATATATTCAATTGTGATTTAATGTTTAAATCAAAATTTTTAAATTCGAAATAAATATTAATTGAATTCTGATCCAAGAGCACGCAATGGCTATCATCTCTCAAAGTGTGGAAGTAATGTCAGCTTTTTATTGTAATAATTTATAAAAATTAACAATGATAGCCTTCTTTTCTTTTTTGATTTCCGTAATTACGTGCGACACTGAATCACCTTTTGATAGCGACGTATCGACGCAATAGCTCAAAGGAATACTACTTACCTAGCAAGTCTAATTAAATTTTAAATAAAGTAAACAGTTGTGTGATTTTCTGCGATTAAACTGATTATAGATGGGGAAATTCTATAAACTGGTTTAGCAAATCAAACTCCAGGAATAAAAAGCAGCATTAGAAGATTTGTGTTGCGTTCAGGCATTCTTGATATGCAATAGCGAAAAGAATGCCTGACTACTACTAAAAATATGCGTCCTCCTATGTTCACATGAGGGACGTCACTTTCACCGGAGGTGGATGCCTCTGGAGGCCGTGTGGCAGGTCTCTTTCCAACATCCGAGAGGAACGTATATACTATCAGTCAGGAGAGTAAATTTCGTCCTACATTCGAGTGGGTTTACCAAATCCACTCACACTATCATTTAGTTCAATTTAAAGTGTGTTGCGACAACGAAAGTCTTTCCTGTACATAAGCTTGGATAAAGAAAAAATTGATCGGGAATTTGTGAACGAAGGAAGTCCTGCTCCTGTGTATGTCCACCAGCCCGCTATATGCTGTGGACACTTCATATAGGGCCTGCGCTGTTTTCTATGCACACGCACTTGGAAAAGTAACGGTCGACCATTTCAGATACTCTTAATTTAGATTAGATATTATTATTACAGACTTGAGCATGAACATATCCGGGGACCAAGTCTAGGCTAACTATGAGATGACTCGAATAGGGAACCGTAGTGCATATTATACCTTTCAATGAAACGTACTAAATGTGGCGTGTAAACACTGAAGTAGACTTTGCACTGTATGCTGAATATTTGAAACTCTGGATCAAGAAGGTAGATATGTGTAAGAAAAATTTATAGCGAATAAAGAGTTCGATTCTAATGTCGCATCGAAGCGTTAAAAATTTTGTTGGACCTACCCTCGATCAACAGTCAGAAAAAAATATCACCTACAGGCTGCTTGGTCATCATATGTTCAAGCTTCGTAGAGTTCCGCAGGGTCCTTGCATGCATTTATAGTTGTCATCAAAAGCATGGGATAGCTTCTGCAAAATAGAAAATGCATTTTATAGCCTCTTAAAAAATACATGATTAGATTCCGTTGCATTACCCGTTTGTTGTTTTTCAAAGGCTTACCTCAACAGAGGAGTTTCTCTGTACTATATGATCCGCCTACACACACGACTCTTCGATCACGCACAATTTTACGGAGGCTGCTGGGTTGAAGCCCCGTTGTAGCGGGGCTTCAACTGCTTCTTCTGGCCCTCAGCTTACATTTTTTGATCAAGGCTGTTGTGATTTTTTTGTAAGCATTACACACCAGTGTGATAGTAGTCATTTGAGAGTCTGTTCGCGTTAACTCTTGCATCAGAGTGTCTCCGAGGCCAAATTGGGGTGTGATCGACTCCACTTTTGGAGAAAAATATCAATTTCAAGTGACTGGAATGCTAGAGTAGAATACTTGAGGATATTTATGAAATTTTGGATATAATCAGTAGCATTCAAAACGTGTATTTTGATAAATATTTAACTGAAATTTACCATTATTTCCCATCAAGTTTACGCCACACAATTTTTAATGTCAATTTTACACGATAACTTTTTCCACTCGACCCAGATGAGACATTCTCATTAGGATTTCCTTCGTTCACTGATGAATTAATGGTAAAACTTAACTCAATGAATATAATTAATAAACATTTTTTGTTTAGCAGAATTGAGCAAGCATATATGCATATATAATGTTGAGTAAGCATATATATGCATGAGGAGAAAAGACCAACACTATAGGGCAAGTTCATGCAGATATGCTTCGGGGTAATGATGCTTTCATTCCAAGAACCATTTACTTACAGTACTAAAGTGTTTGCGCCCGATGCGTTATGCCCGATATTATTGTCCATGGAAGTGTTCGTGCCCGATGCGAACATATGTATCGCTACATCGGTGGAAAGATTCGATATAGATGGAACTAAATCGCCTATCCTCTATATGTCTTCCTTATGTACGTGCTGGAAGCGTCATAAAAAAGTAAACTGCATTAAAGAATGCTTGCTAATGAATTATAACGAATATTTCCTAGAATGCTCGAGATATAGTGAATTTGATAAATTCGAGACTTGCTCGCTGAAGATTGCGTGAAGCATTTTGACTGATCCCTCTGAACGCTTTGTCCTTTGTCTGAGAATCAAATGACCTAACTGAACCTGGCATTATGTCAGCAGTGAGCAACTTCAGGCTTTAAAAACACTCTTATAATTTGCATTTCAAGAATAGAATCGGAACAAGCGCCATCTTGTGCTGGTACTCTTCATGCAACATGCATGGCATATTACTCAACAGGAATGGAACAATTCTAGCGTAAAACGGTCAGGAGAGGGAATGAGAATCGAAACTTGGAATTATTCATATGAAAGTCAACCTGTGGCAATGTAGGAGAGCCATAAACCCTCGAAGTATCTCAATTACATTGATACAATAAGAAAAGAGAATCAAATTTGTGTCGGTTATTCATCGCCTTTCGTACCTACAATGTAACAACATCGGCACGAGGCGTTAAGCGCGACGCGCTACATCTGTACAGCGTCACAAATCGCACATTGCACCAGCGGCGTCACGCGCATCCGTTACACGTAACGCGCTTCAATTGAGCTCAGTTACGCGTGCGTTACGCTGCCACTTGACGCGGACAATTAAGACGTACACAGCGCGTTCGCTTCGTCTAATGTTTCCTTGGGCTCAGTTCCTGGACTAAAACGGGGTTGTATTCCATCAAATTCTTGAAGAAATTATTGGTTAGTTGGACATTATTCCATCCACATTGAAATTTCATGGCATATATTTGATTATACATTGACCAGGAATTCGTATGCGAGTTTAAACGAAGACTTAACAACTTTATCGAGATTTAAAGCCAAGGTTAAAGCGAGACAAGGAGTGTGTACGTGATAAAAGTGAATTTTTTTATCAAAACGTTATGAGCAGAACGACATAAGCAGAACGACAGAATTAACAATGAAAATTGAACAAGGAATTGGACAGATTAAACTATTTACATGGAAATAAAGAATGATCGATCTAACAGATGAAATATTCGGAATACATGATTTATACTAGAATATTTGAGAAGATGAGGGCAGATCTTTGCTGCTTCAACGTGATCCCTGCACCTCACTCCTAATATTTGACTGCTCAACCATCAAATTATTGAACATAAAACATGAGGAATGAATAAAGCGATGACGAGCGTAAGGTATGAGAATTTTTTTTAACGCCATCGAGTAGATGGAAAGTGTTGTCAAGGTGTGAGTTAGGTCGAGAGCAGGCAAATGCACTGGGTCGGGCAGAAGAGATGATGCAGGTGAAAGTAAAATAAAATTTTGGATGTGGACTGAGGCTTGGCTGAGTGAACTCTGTGATGGGAGTGACGGACGAATGCGTCATTATGATTTGTATGTTATGTACATTATTTCTAAAATGTAATTTATACAGTTTGTTATGAACGGTGAATGTTCGGTGGGCGGTTGATTTGAACTATTGCCTACTTATGGATGCGTCAGGGATAAGCCGGCGTTATTTGCAGTGGATGCAAATTAAGAACACAGATAACTCATATTCGAAGAGCTGTTATAGTTTAGAGTCCTGACTTTTGATGCGCCAGGGGTAAACCAGCGTGAGTTACAGTGCTCGCCACGTACTCAGCTACGCGTGACATTCCAGGGCGTGGAAATTTGGGATCCTGGTGATTAATGGGCCTGGGATAAACCAGTGCTTGCTGCTCTGCCATAACAAGTATAGTGTCCCTCACCCCACATGTCATTCTAACTTTTTCTCCATTGCATCTATAATTTCAGCCGTCGTATGGTTTCTGCTACTGGTTTGCAGAAACTTATTTTCCTACAATCATGGCATGAGAAATGCAGAAAAGGAAATTACACCATTACTTCGAGCGCCTAGGTATAGAAAGCTTCCGTGTACAGAGACATATGCATTCCCTCAGCGTCGGGCAAACAACGAAATTTCTGATACAAACAGGCAAATAGACTCGATCACTGATACTTTTATTTAGAATGAAATTCATTCTCGTACTGATTAACATTCCGTCGTTAATCTCTTACCGCAAGCGGGTAGTATTCCAGGAATGAAAGCTTGGCGTACGTAAATTCAGACACGGAAGTAGGATGGCGAGCATTAGCAAATCACGAGACGAGGTGCCGGAGCTCATCCACGAAGTTAACACCACGAGACGAGGTGCCGGAGCTCATCCACGAAGTTAACACCACGAGACGAGGTGCCGGAGCTCATCCACGAAGTTAACACCACGAGACGAGGTGCCGGAGCTCATCCACGAAGTTAACACCACGAGACGAGGTGCCGGAGCTCATCCACGAAGTTAACACCACGAGACGAGGTGCCGGAGCTCATCCACGAAGTTAACACCACGAGACGAGGTGCCGGAGCTCATCCACGAAGTTAACACCACGAGACGAGGTGCCGGAGCTCATCCACGAAGTTAACACCACGAGACGAGGTGCCGGAGCTCATCCACGAAGTTAACACCACGAGAAGAGGTGCCGGAGCTCATCCACGAAGTTAACACCACGAGACGAGGTGCCGGAGCTCATCCACGAAGTTAACACCACGAGAAGAGGTGCCGGAGCTCATCCACGAAGTTAACACCACGAGACGAGGTGCCGGAGCTCATCCACGAAGTTAACACCATGAGACGAGGTGCCGGAGCTCATCCACGAAGTTAACACCACGAGACGAGGTGCCGGAGCTCATCCACGAAGTTAACACCACGAGACGAGGTGCCGGAGCTCATCCACGAAGTTAACACCACGAGACGAGGTGCCGGAGCTCATCCACGAAGTTAACACCACGAGAAGAGGTGCCGGAGCTCATCCACGAAGTTAACACCACGAGACGAGGTGCCGGAGCTCATCCACGAAGTTAACACCACGAGACGAGGTGCCGGAGCTCATCCACGAAGTTAACACCACGAGAGGAGGTGCCGGAGCTCATCCACGAAGTTAACACCACGAGACGAGGTGCCGGAGCTCATCCACGAAGTTAACACCACGAGACGAGGTGCCGGAGCTCATCCACGAAGTTAACACCACGAGACGAGGTGCCGGAGCTCATCCACGAAGTTAACACCACGAGAGGAGGTGCCGGAGCTCATCCACGAAGTTAACACCACGAGACGAGGTGCCGGAGCTCATCCACGAAGTTAACACCACGAGACGAGGTGCCGGAGCTCATCCACGAAGTTAACACCACGAGACGAGGTGCCGGAGCTCATCCACGAAGTTAACACCACGAGACGAGGTGCCGGAGCTCATCCACGAAGTTAACACCACGAGACGAGGTGCCGGAGCTCATCCACGAAGTTAACACCACGAGACGAGGTGCCGGAGCTCATCCACGAAGTTAACACCACGAGACGAGGTGCCGGAGCTCATCCACGAAGTTAACACCACGAGACAAGGTGCCGGAGCTCATCCACGAAGTTAACACCACGAGACGAGGTGCCGGAGCTCATCCACGAAGTTAACACCACGAGACGAGGTGCCGGAGCTCATCCACGAAGTTAACACCACGAGAAGAGGTGCCGGAGCTCATCCACGAAGTTAACACCACGAGACGAGGTGCCGGAGCTCATCCACGAAGTTAACACCACGAGACGAGGTGCCGGAGCTCATCCACGAAGTTAACACCACGAGACGAGGTGCCGGAGCTCATCCACGAAGTTAACACCACGAGACGAGGTGCCGGAGCTCATCCACGAAGTTAACACCACGAGACGAGGTGCCGGAGCTCATCCACGAAGTTAACACCACGAGACGAGGTGCCGGAGCTCATCCACGAAGTTAACACCACGAGACGAGGTGCCGGAGCTCATCCACGAAGTTAACACCACGAGACGAGGTGCCGGAGCTCATCCACGAAGTTAACACCACGAGACGAGGTGCCGGAGCTCATCCACGAAGTTAACACCACGAGAGGAGGTGCCGGAGCTCATCTACGAAGTTAACACCACGAGAGGAGGTGCCGGAGCTCATCTACGAAGTTAATACCACGAGACGAGGTGCCGGAGCTCATCCACGAAGTTATTATACCACGAGACGAGGTGCCGGAGCTCATCCACGAAGTTAACACCACGAGAGGAGGTGCCGGAGCTCATCTACGAAGTTAACACCACGAGAGGAGGTGCCGGAGCTCATCTACGAAGTTAATACCACGAGACGAGGTGCCGGAGCTCATCTACGAAGTTAACACCACGAGACGAGGTGCCGGAGCTCATCTACGAAGTTAACACCACGAGAGGAGGTGCCAGAGCTCATCTACGAAGTTAATACCACGAGAGGAGGTGCCGGAGCTCATCTACGAAGTTAACACCACGAGAGGAGGTGCCAGAGCTCATCCACGAAGTTAACACCACGAGACGAGGTGCCGGAGCTCATCCACGAAGTTAACACCACGAGACGAGGTGCCGGAGCTCATCTACGAAGTTAACACCACGAGAAGAGGTGCCGGAGCTCATCTACGAAGTTAACACCACGAGAGGAGGTGCCGGAGCTCATCCACGAAGTTAACACCACGAGACGAGGTGCCGGAGCTCATCTACGAAGTTAACACCACGAGAGGAGGTGCCGGAGCTCATCCACGAAGTTAACACCACGAGACAAGGTGCCGGAGCTCATCCACGAAGTTAACACCACGAGACGAGGTGCCGGAGCTCATCCACGAAGTTAACACCACGAGACGAGGTGCCGGAGCTCATCCACGAAGTTAACACCACGAGACGAGGTGCCGGAGCTCATCTACGAAGTTAACACCACGAGAGGAGGTGCCGGAGCTCATCTACGAAGTTAACACCACGAGAGGAGGTGCCGGAGCTCATCCACGAAGTTAACACCACGAGACGAGGTGCCGGAGCTCATCCACGAAGTTAACACCACGAGAGGAGGTGCCGGAGCTCATCCACGAAGTTAACACCACGAGACGAGGTGCCGGAGCTCATCCACGAAGTTAACACCACGAGACGAGGTGCCGGAGCTCATCCACGAAGTTAACACCACGAGACGAGGTGCCGGAGCTCATCCACGAAGTTAACACCACGAGACGAGGTGCCGGAGCTCATCCACGAAGTTAACACCACGAGACGAGGTGCCGGAGCTCATCCACGAAGTTAACACCACGAGACGAGGTGCCGGAGCTCATCCACGAAGTTAACACCACGAGACGAGGTGCCGGAGCTCATCCACGAAGTTAACACCACGAGACAAGGTGCCGGAGCTCATCCACGAAGTTAACACCACGAGACGAGGTGCCGGAGCTCATCCACGAAGTTAACACCACGAGACGAGGTGCCGGAGCTCATCCACGAAGTTAACACCACGAGAAGAGGTGCCGGAGCTCATCCACGAAGTTAACACCACGAGACGAGGTGCCGGAGCTCATCCACGAAGTTAACACCACGAGACGAGGTGCCGGAGCTCATCCACGAAGTTAACACCACGAGAAGAGGTGCCGGAGCTCATCCACGAAGTTAACACCACGAGACGAGGTGCCGGAGCTCATCCACGAAGTTAACACCACGAGACGAGGTGCCGGAGCTCATCCACGAAGTTAACACCACGAGACGAGGTGCCGGAGCTCATCCACGAAGTTAACACCACGAGACGAGGTGCCGGAGCTCATCCACGAAGTTAACACCACGAGAGGAGGTGCCGGAGCTCATCTACGAAGTTAACACCACGAGAGGAGGTGCCGGAGCTCATCTACGAAGTTAATACCACGAGACGAGGTGCCGGAGCTCATCCACGAAGTTATTATACCACGAGACGAGGTGCCGGAGCTCATCCACGAAGTTAACACCACGAGAGGAGGTGCCGGAGCTCATCTACGAAGTTAACACCACGAGAGGAGGTGCCGGAGCTCATCTACGAAGTTAATACCACGAGACGAGGTGCCGGAGCTCATCTACGAAGTTAACACCACGAGACGAGGTGCCGGAGCTCATCTACGAAGTTAACACCACGAGAGGAGGTGCCAGAGCTCATCTACGAAGTTAATACCACGAGAGGAGGTGCCGGAGCTCATCTACGAAGTTAACACCACGAGAGGAGGTGCCAGAGCTCATCCACGAAGTTAACACCACGAGACGAGGTGCCGGAGCTCATCCACGAAGTTAACACCACGAGACGAGGTGCCGGAGCTCATCTACGAAGTTAACACCACGAGAGGAGGTGCCGGAGCTCATCTACGAAGTTAACACCACGAGAGGAGGTGCCGGAGCTCATCCACGAAGTTAACACCACGAGACGAGGTGCCGGAGCTCATCTACGAAGTTAACACCACGAGAGGAGGTGCCGGAGCTCATCCACGAAGTTAACACCACGAGACGAGGTGCCGGAGCTCATCTACGAAGTTAACACCACGAGAGGAGGTTCCGGAGCTCATCCACGAAGTTAATACCACGAGACGAGGTGCCGGAGCTCATCCACGAAGTTAACACCACGAGACGAGGTGCCGGAGCTCATGCACGAAGTTATTATACCACGAGACGAGGTGCTGGAGCTCATCCACGAAGTTAACACCACGAGAGGAGGTGCCGGAGCTCATCTACGAAGTTAACACCACGAGACGTGGTGCCGGAGCTCATCCACGAAGTTATTATACCACGAGAGGAGGTGCTGGAGCTCATCCACGAAGTTAACACCACGAGAGGAGGTGCCGGAGCTCATCTACGAAGTTAACACCACGAGACGTGGTGCCGGAGCTCATCCACGAAGTTATTATACCACGAGAGGAGGTGCTGGAGCTCATCCACGAAGTTAACACCACGAGAGGAGGTGCCGGAGCTCATCTACGAAGTTAACACCACGAGACGAGGTGCCGGAGCTCATCCACGAAGTTATTATACCACGAAAGGAGGTGCCGGAGCTCATCCACGAAGTTAACACCACGAGACGAGGTGCCGGAGCTCATGCACGAAGTTAACACCACGAGAGGAGGTGCCGGAGCTCATCTACGAAGTTAACACCACGAGAGGAGGTGCCGGAGCTCATCCACGAAGTTAACACCACGAGAGGAGGTGCCGGAGCTCATCTACGAAGTTAACACCACGAGCGGAGGTGCCAGAGCTCATCCACGAAGTTAACACCACGAGACGAGGTGCCGGAGCTCATCCACGAAGTTAACACCACGAGACGAGGTGCCGGAGCTCATCTACGAAGTTAACACCACGAGAGGAGGTGCCGCTGCTCATCTACGAAGTTAACACCACGAGAGGAGGTGCCGGAGCTCATCCACGAAGTTAACACCACGAGACGAGGTGCCGGAGCTCATCTACGAAGTTAACACCACGAGAGGAGGTGCCGGAGCTCATCTACGAAGTTAACACCACGAGAGGAGGTGCCGGAGCTCATCCACGAAGTTAACACCACGAGACGAGGTGCCGGAGCTCATCTACGAAGTTAACACCACGAGAGGAGGTGCCGGAGCTCATCCACGAAGTTAACACCACGAGACGAGGTGCCGGAGCTCATCTACGAAGTTAACACCACGAGAGGAGGTTCCGGAGCTCATCCACGAAGTTAATACCACGAGACGAGGTGCCGGAGCTCATCCACGAAGTTAACACCACGAGACGAGGTGCCGGAGCTCATGCACGAAGTTAACACCACGAGAGGAGGTGCCGGAGCTCATCTACGAAGTTAACACCACGAGACGAGGTGCCGGAGCTCATCCACGAAGGTAACACCACGAGACGAGGTGCCGGTGCTCATCCACGAAGTTATTATACCACGAGACGAGGTGCTGGAGCTCATCCACGAAGTTAACACCACGAGAGGAGGTGCCGGAGCTCATCTACGAAGTTAACACCACGAGACGTGGTGCCGGAGCTCATCCACGAAGTTATTATACCACGAGAGGAGGTGCTGGAGCTCATCCACGAAGTTAACACCACGAGAGGAGGTGCCGGAGCTCATCTACGAAGTTAACACCACGAGACGAGGTGCCGGAGCTCATCCACGAAGTTATTATACCACGAGAGGAGGTGCCGGAGCTCATCCACGAAGTTAACACCACGAGAGGAGGTGCCGGAGCTCATCTACGAAGTTAACACGACGAGACGAGGTGCCGGAGCTCATCCACGAAGTTATTATACCACGAGACGAGGTGCTGGAGCTCATCCACGAAGTTAACACCACGAGAGGAGGTGCCGGAGCTCATCCACGAAGTTAACACCACGAGACGAGGTGCCGGAGCTCATCCACGAAGTTAACACCACGAGAGGAGGTGCCGGAGCTCATCCACGAAGTTAACACCACGAGAGGAGGTGCCGGAGCTCATCCACGAAGTTAACACCACGAGAGGAGGTGCCGGAGCTCATCTACGAAGTTAACACCACGAGACGAGGTGCCGGAGCTCATCCACGAAGGTAACACCACGAGACGAGGTGCCGGTGCTCATCCACGAAGTTATTATACCACGAGACGAGGTGCTGGAGCTCATCCACGAAGTTAACACCACGAGAGGAGGTGCCGGAGCTCATCTACGAAGTTAACACCACGAGACGTGGTGCCGGAGCTCATCCACGAAGTTATTATACCACGAGAGGAGGTGCTGGAGCTCATCCACGAAGTTAACACCACGAGAGGAGGTGCCGGAGCTCATCTACGAAGTTAACACCACGAGACGAGGTGCCGGAGCTCATCCACGAAGTTATTATACCACGAGAGGAGGTGCCGGAGCTCATCCACGAAGTTAACACCACGAGACGAGGTGCCGGAGCTCATGCACGAAGTTAACACCACGAGAGGAGGTGCCGGAGCTCATCTACGAAGTTAACACCACGAGAGGAGGTGCCGGAGCTCATCCACGAAGTTAACACCACGAGAGGAGGTGCCGGAGCTCATCTACGAAGTTAACACCACGAGAGGAGGTGCCAGAGCTCATCCACGAAGTTAACACCACGAGACGAGGTGCCGGAGCTTATCCACGAAGTTAACACCACGAGACGAGGTGCCGGAGCTCATCTACGAAGTTAACACCACGAGAGGAGGTGCCGGTGCTCATCTACGAAGTTAACACCACGAGAGGAGGTGCCGGAGCTCATCCACGAAGTTAACACCACGAGACGAGGTGCCGGAGCTCATCTACGAAGTTAACACCACGAGAGGAGGTGCCGGAGCTCATCTACGAATTTAACACCACGAGAGGAGGTGCCGGAGCTCATCCACGAAGTTAACACCACGAGACGAGGTCCCGGAGCTCATCTACGAAGTTAACACCACGAGAGGAGGTGCCGGAGCTCATCCACGAAGTTAACACCACGAGACGAGGTGCCGGAGCTCATCTACGAAGTTAACACCACGAGAGGAGGTTCCGGAGCTCATCCACGAAGTTAATACCACGAGACGAGGTGCCGGAGCTCATCCACGAAGTTAACACCACGAGACGAGGTGCCGGAGCTCATGCACGAAGTTAACACCACGAGAGGAGGTGCCGGAGCTCATCTACGAAGTTAACACCACGAGACGAGGTGCCGGAGCTCATCCACGAAGGTAACACCACGAGACGAGGTGCCGGTGCTCATCCACGAAGTTATTATACCACGAGACGAGGTGCTGGAGCTCATCCACGAAGTTAACACCACGAGAGGATTTGCCGGAGCTCATCTACGAAGTTAACACCACGAGACGTGGTGCCGGAGCTCATCCACGAAGTTATTATACCACGAGAGGAGGTGCTGGAGCTCATCCACGAAGTTAACACCACGAGAGGAGGTGCCGGAGCTCATCTACGAAGTTAACACCACGAGACGAGGTGCCGGAGCTCATCCACGAAGTTATTATACCACGAGAGGAGGTGCCGGAGCTCATCCACGAAGTTAACACCACGAGAGGAGGTGCCGGAGCTTATCTACGAAGTTAACACGACGAGACGAGGTGCCGGAGCTCATCCACGAAGTTATTATACCACGAGACGAGGTGCTGGAGCTCATCCACGAAGTTAACACCACGAGAGGAGGTGCCGGAGCTCATCCACGAAGTTAACACCACGAGACGAGGTGCCGGAGCTCATCCACGAAGTTAACACCACGAGAGGAGGTGCCGGAGCTCATCTACGAAGTTAACACCACGAGACGAGGTGCCGGAGCTCATCCACGAAGTTATTATACCACGAGACGAGGTGCCGGAGCTCATCCACGAAGTAAACACCACGAGACGAGGTGCCGGAGCTCATCCACGAAGTTAACACCACGAGAGGAGGTGCCGGAGCTCATCCACGAAGTTAACACCACGAGAGGAGGTGCCGGAGCTCATCTACGAAGTTAACACCACGAGACGAGGTGCCGGAGCTCATCTACGAAGTTAACACCACGAGACGAGGTGCCGGAGCTCATCCACGAAGTTATTATACCACGAGACGAGGTGCCGGAGCTCATCCACGAAGTAAACACCACGAGACGAGGTGCCGGAGCTCATCCACGAAGTTAACACCACAAGAGTAGGTGCCGGAGCTCATCCACGAAGTTAACACCACGAGAGGAGGTGCCGGAGCTCATCTACGAAGTTAACACCACGAGACGAGGTGCCGGAGCTCATCCACGAAGTTATTATACCACGAGACGAGGTGCCGGAGCTCATCCACGAAGTAAACACCACGAGACGAGGTGCCGGAGCTCATCCACGAAGTTAACACCACAAGAGTAGGTGCCGGAGCTCATCCACGAAGTTAACACCACGAGAGGAGGTGCCGGAGCTCATCCACGAAGTTAACACCACGAGACGAGGTGCCGGAGCTCATCCACGAAGTTGATACCACGAGACGAGGTGCCGGAGCTCATCCACGAAGTTATTATACCACGAGACGAGGTGCCGGAGCTCATCCACGAAGTAAACACCACGAGACGAGGTGCCGGAGCTCATCCACGAAGTTAATACCACGAGACGAGGTGCCGGAGCTCATCCACGAAGCCGCTAATTTTATTACGAGAGCGGAATGAAGTGCGGCGCGAGTGAGGGAGTCGCCGCTCGAGTAACCATTAAGTGAGAGAAGAATTCATTCTAGCAGCTTCCATGGTTCCATTCATCAGGCGTACCCCGCGTGGCCATCCATCCCGGAGTACGCCATTGCTTCCCTCACGCGCCACTGGGCACAGCCGTGCAGTTGCCGCGCGTTGCCAGCCGCGTTATTTTCGGCCCGTAGCACTGATACACTCCTCCTTCCCACTATGGTCACCGTACGAATAAAGTTCTGTTATTTGCGTCGCTTGTGTTGTTTGATATCCGAGTTAGGGCTTCAGTGACGTGTCATTTGCCGAGGGTCCTCGAGTTGTGCAATAACTTTTGTGCAACTCAAATTGTATGGATAAAAAAAAATCTCTCTCGTTTCTATTTACTCACAGCATGAATCAAGTAAGCGTTGTGTTAGTTGAATAATTGTAAGTAATTTACTTGCTTAAACATTAGAGTTTACATGAGACTAAGTTGTATAACTTAAAGATATATTTTTAATAAATTTTATAACTAGCATATTACATGCCCGCATAGCGGAGGTTGGGCTACTTCACCCAGGGAAATATTGGATGCGAAATGTTTTCATGATTTAATAATCAGAGAGACTGTTCCTTATGTAACACACTCGAATAACCATTGTTACGTTAGTCATAAATTATACCCATAATTTTTTTACTTTCCGGTATTTAAGTAGAATTTATGTGTCTTATGTTAAAAAAATGTTACGTTTTTATCATGATAAATTGATTTTTTTGCATGGTTTGAACATTGGAATATCAGTTGGATTTTCGCGCAAATTCACTGCAGCATGAATTGCATACCAATCGAACTGCCAAGCAAGTGGCGTTGTACAACATAGAAGAGGATACATTCAAAATGCTCCTCATATTATTCATACAATTCGGGTTAGCTAGGGATGAAAACATAACGAAATGAAGCAAACGCAATTAAAAAGAAGGAAGGGTCGTGTCTGGCAACATTGGAGAGGGCGGGGCCAGAGCAGAAGTCGTTAGGAGTGTGACGTGTGAAGTACCACTTGAGTGTGAGACTCGGTGACGTGAGGTGGGCGGCGTGTCGCGTGCTGCAGTGAACTGTGATATCATAAGACCATTCGTACCACACGTGCTTATTAACCTCCCAGCTCATCCAACCGGAAACAATCGATAAGAATGGAAAAAATGAATAAATTTCGAACGAAAATTTATGAATAAAATCGTGCTGTTAACTCCATGTTTTGTTTGGGATATAAATTATCTGACGATCATCATTACCTGCTGCATTTCCTGGAGCACATTTACTCGTGACCTTTTTCCAGAAAATAACTTGTAGCAAGCTGCGGCATTTTCGATAAACTTCCGTGGAAACCAACGCGGAATATGTTTTACAAACGTCTCAGAAAACTGCCAACCGCGGACGAATTTTCTGGGCATGTCTTTGAAACAAGTAAATTACACTTGTTTGTGTCCATGAAATGATTAGATTTTGTGATCAAAATTACCATTCCACACAGTTGATGATTACAGCTGCAGCCGTTCAAAAGCATTCAATTCACAAACAGCCTTGCAATGTTACAAGAAGATCAAAAAAATAATTAATCCTGTTCTAAAAATATGTAAATTCCCATCTTTAATAAAATTATTTTCTTCATGTGTAACGATAAAAATTTCCTAATACACGGGTGACAAAAAAAAGACAAAATATGCCAGAACGAACATATTTTAGTATTATTCTTTCAACAAGTTCATTAATTGAACCAAATTATTAGAAGTGACATAAATCAATAAATATTAATGACTCACAATTCAGAGACTTGAATGCTGAGTTTGAACTTTCCCGAAGTTCGCTAGCTTCTTCTACCTCCCACCGTCATAGATTAACTCTTATAACGCACAAAATGAATTTTTAACAAACAGAATACGAAGCTGATGACGTTAAAACGTCATTATTTGTAGATTTAAATTGAGTTTTGATATTTCCTATCAGCAACAGCTTATGGAAAGAGAATCGATGTTCTAAAAAACGCAAAAAAAAATCACCGAAAATTTTCCAATAACCGGATATTTATAAGGCAAAACCGAAATTGAATACTCAAATTAAGTAAAGAGGGAAAAATTTATTGAAATAAACAAAAATTACGTTTCTGTGACGCCAATAAGCCTTATAATCCCTCAATAATCTCTAATCTTACATTGATCATCTCAAAAGTCGTACGCGCTGTTTTGTTCCACCAAAATCGAAACATGGATGATACTAATTTCTTAGACAACATTTCGTTTGTATAACAGAGCAAATTTTTAAAATGAGTGGTAATTTTTCGTAGTAAAGATAGAATTATATTATATAGAGCAGAGAGGAAGCGAAGAAAAACAGTATGTTGCTCATATAGATTAACGCATATAAACCAGTGAGATTGAGCAGAATTAATTGAAAAAGGACTAGCATGATAAAATCAGAATTATTTAGCTGTTAATTATTGATGAATGCACTAGAATTTGTAGAGGTTAATGTAAAAGTACGTCACTTCCGCTGTGAGTCATCGTAAAGAGTTGGTGTTTTACTATTAATTGAAATAAATTTTTGTTACCAGGCTACTGAAGTATAAATTTATGGTAAATCTGGTGCCAAGGGTAATCAAGTGACCGAAATAAAGTATCCAGGAATACATTTGTGGCATTTAAACGAAGAAAAAATAATTACCACGCTGCCAGACAAAGCTACCTGAATTATTATGCGGTTAATCTAGTAAAATTTCATGCAGCCACTATATGAAACTACCAGAATACATCTTTGGTGAATCCGGAATAAATTGTTACTGAGCTATAATTAAGCATACGCGTTCCTCAATGAATCGTCTGTTAGATTTAATTCAATGACGATTTAATTAATAAATTAAGATGACTTTAATAACCAGCATAGGCTGAAAATGTTAGAATTAGAGGCCTTAAATAAGAATAAAATCAGAAGGCATGTTTTAGAGTTACGACCTCCCTGTTACTACAAATACGCCTTTTGACTCAGGTGTCAGTGATGGTCTGATTTGTAAACACTGATACGTAAAAATTTACCAGAAAATAATTCATTAGTTTAGTGGGCGGACTAATACCTATTTTTTTAGTGTTATTTTAAAATAGTGCAACTTCTTATAACTTCAGCGAATGCCGAAAGATTGAAGTTGTGAAATTTTCATACACATCTTTCACAGGAAATCATTCAATAACATTGAAGAGCTTGATAATAATCAGTTATGGCAGTAAAATACATTTAAGCATATATTAATGAAACAGTGAGTGCATCAGCCGTGGGAAGACTTATCGCACGGAAATGTTTTAAAACCTACAGTTGTCCTAAGATCGAGATGCTCAATGTGCCTTCCAGATGTATTGGCACAAAGAACATCACCCTGAAACCAGTAATCTGTTCAAGTTTTGAGTTTCAGCCAGTGCATGGCTCCAAAAGCGACGTCTTATACAGCTGCACATGCACGTTAAATTGTAATTACTGTTCCATTGTCGTTTTACTCTAAAATGGGAATAGCTGTATAAATGTTTTTATGATTGGGAGTTTTAGCAGTTTTTGCTCTCCAAGTTATGTGGATTTTTTTGTTTGAATAAATTCCAATAGATCAGGTGTTTTCTTCACACCAAGCGTTAAATACAAGTTTATTTAGATACACACGAAGAAAGTGTAAGGGTCAAGATAATAGCATTTTGTTGATCTGTGGATGATGAGCCGTTTGCTTTGTTCAAAACAATACCAATTGTTTTTAAATATGCCTTTAACATTTAACGTGGGATTTTTATGCCCTATTTCCCGCGATATAGTGAGTATAGTAATTATTTGGACGAAACTATCCTTTTTGGAAAAAGTGCTCTCCTACGATGGTTCATTTCTATAACACAGCTCCCATTCCAGGAAAAATATTCTGAGAACTGAAATACCTTCTTTAAAACGCTGAAATTTTGGCCTTTAATGCAAGAAAATTCTGGTAATTTCGAAAAGAGCCCACAGAAACTTTAGCTCCATGATTTCAGCGGGGCAAAATGACAATTTTTGACTCGCTCCTGCCGCCTGGATGATTTTCTGCCTCACATTCATTGAACAAGCAAGAGTTTTCAAAGTATAACATCTGCGTTGTTGTGTGCAGTGTTCTAATTCAAGTTTTGCTAAACGAGTGAAGCAAAACTAGTGCTTGTGGGTATAGTGGGAAATAGTTTCGAAGTGAAAGGAAACAATGTGTTGAAGTTAAACATTGCGTTGAAGAAAACGCGGCAAAAACAGTTCATTTTAGCACTGTGCCCTACTGTGAAAATTGTGCAAATACTTGAGAATTAATCATCGAGGTTTGATCGTCAGCAGGATACGTCGCAACAAAAAGGTTAGTCAGCATACAACCTCACGAGGAGATCGACAAAACTCTACGGATTTTAAAACATACATTTAAGTATCTTTTTGGGAGTTATTTACAAGCATGTTGATAATGGAAAACGGTACAACTTTTGATTTGGATTTCTGTTCACGATAAACTTAGTTTAATCATGGATAAAGATGGTACATAAATAAATACATAACTTATTTCAATTTTTTAGCCTAAATTTTTTTACAAAGAGTTATAGCTTCACATTTTTTAATCAACATTAAATAATTTCGGATAATGAAAACTACTCCCTAATGAAATAGAATTTTTAAAAACAATGACAATGGAAACAATTTTACAGAATTATTTTGCAAGTGTACTCTATTTAGCTTAATAATTTGAATTAGTTTTCTATTGGTAAGGAAATATTTCGCTCATTCCATTGGTTACCACGGCAGGCTAGGTTAATTTTTCAGCACATGTCAAACTTAGAGCGGTAAAGATTTTAATTGGAATATTTATTTGTGACCCAAATCGTTCCTGCTTTGAGCTCGAACCTGTAATTTATTCAAAAAATTATTTATCTGCAAAGTCTCTGAGAAATGGACGGGTCATTTTTTCAATTTTGAGTAACTAGTTAATGAAAGAATATTTTTGGTCTTAAATTCAAGTTCCTAATTGATTGGCAATGTATCTCAATTTACGCAAAAAATCCATGAGTTGCAGAAAATAACATTCAATTTCAGTTTCAAAAAACTTATCCTCTAATAAAAAAACGTTGATCTCATTTTTTGAGCCTATTCGTTTCAACCCTGAAGCCCATACATTTGTGAGGATATAATATTTAAATAACGTTTGTAAATTTACGTACTGTTATTTCTAGATACTTTACAACACAAAGTCAATGAGATTCATGTCTGGTATGGATATATAATTTTCAAAATGAATTCATATATGTACACGATTACAATGTATGAATAATTCGGATGTCCATGTATCCTGATATTACTAATGGTTCCATTATTCAAACATTAGAGGTAAATAATGCGTATGTGAAATGATAGTGACAATTCAAAATAATTGATTTGAACCTAGTGTGGGCATTTGACATAATTTGCTTGTCTACACGCTTGTTATATTTTGGTCACCCCCACTTTGTTCTTACTCAAAAAAGTTAAGAGATATTTGAGTGTATTTGAATGTGTTTTTTTTTGTGCTCAAGTTATCGTGAAATACTACAAGTTTTCACTTTTCTGTTCTTCCTTCGGTTGAGTATATGAATCAAAAGTCGACGAAATAATTATGAAAGATTAATTACAAGCAGCAAATCCATTTTTCCTGCTTTATTAAGTAGAAAGTATGCAGAACTTTACATTTAATCCAGCTGAATCAAACTAAAAAATATAAATAATTATAATTGGAAATATTTACCTGCTGTCAGATACTTTCTCATCTTGTTGTTAGTATCGAACAAATTTTTTGGGCACTCAATACAAACTCGTGAATAATGTGACTTTATTAAATGTAAGGAAAGAAAAAATCATTTACCACATTTATCAAGTTAATGAAAATTCCTCGTAATATTATAAGCTTATCTCCTAATTTAAGTAAGATATTGTTTTGTTATTTAATCGATGTACAGAATTCACCGTTCCAAGCAGTGAGCTCACATGCTCTCCACTTAACTTCTCTCTTGGGACTGAAGTCTCTCAAATAATTAATGCCTCAGTAATTAGTATCTCTCTAATGAATAACGTGTTCTTAATAATTTATGTCGTTCAAATAATTATTACACTTCTAATAATAAAGGTTTTTCTAAGAATTTAATGTGTCTCTAACTTCTATTATCTTTTCAATAATTGATGTCGTCTGACTAATTCAAATGACTAATAAATAATGCCTTATCAAAACTAATGTCTCTCTGAATATTAATGTGTTTCTAATAATGAACTCTCATTAATAAATAAATAATTTCTCTGTGATGATTAACGTCCCTCTAATGGTTAATGTGTCATTAGTAACTTCTGCCTTTAGAGTAAGCTGCAGTTGTAGTTTTAGAACTTAAGGAAAGAATTATTGCTACCTTTTCACACTTTGCAAAACACCATCAGTTTTACATCCACTTTGAAAATGCGGCATTCATTTTGAAATAATATTCAACATTTTTCATCATAGTGTTCATTTAAACAAAACGAGAGTGAAAATTCTACCTACACGCAAAAATAAAATTCCATCAGAATTAAATTCAAAGACCGTATAACTAAGTAAATTTAAACCACTGTTAATGTGAGTAAAATAGTAAAACTACACTACCGTTATTGTGAGTGATGTAGTAAATTTACATTTCAGTCAGTAAAATTGCATTATTGTTAACATGGGTGAAATTGTAAAATTACACGATCATTAATTTGAGTTAACTAGAAAATTTCAATAACAAAAGTTAACTAGTTTAGAGTGGAGGACTTCGTAAATAACAGAGGAGTAGACTGCTATAGTGGACTTAACAGAGCAAGGAAATGGATGTGATGCTAAAAATGTGCTTGATTATAGGGCACACGGCGGTAAAACTCTTCCATGAAATTGTGCGTGCGGCTGTATCTGCTTATCACTTCTTTTTGAATTTTTTTCGAACTCAAAATCAAATCGAATTTATTAACCAATCAAATCCAGTATTTAAATTTTCCCAATTCCATGAGGTCAAATCATTCGCAGTAGAATTTTCGATGATGAACTAAATTCTCATAGCAATGTATTGCAAACAAACCGATAAATGCGGTGTAAAATGAATTTTTTGACTGCTGTTAGAGTATATTATTTTATAAATATTTTTTCATTGTGTGCTGCATGAATCCGTCTTGATTGCATCGTCTGCTTCACACGCACAGTTAATCCATAATATGGGGCTTACAGCAGCATCATTTTATTATTTTATCTTGTACCTCACAAACTCAGTTGATCCATAATTTGAGGATAACAGAACAGTTTTATTATTTTATCGTCTGCCTTACGAGCTCAATTGATCCATATTTTAAAGAAAGTGGAACCGTTTTATGATTTTATCGTCTATCTTACGAGCTCAATTGGTCCATAATTTAAGGAAAGTGGAACCGTTTCATGATTTTATCGTCTATCTTACGAGCTCAATTGATCCATAATTTAAGAATAACAGAACCTATTTGATATCTTATCGTGTACCTCACGAACTTAGTTAATCCATAATTTAAGACTAACAATAACATTTTTGTTCCAGAGGTGCTGCTGACGCTCTGCACTCTCAGAACTCCCCAACCAACACCATCAGATAACTAACGGGCTTAGAAACACTTGTTACCACCTACCACGCTGATGCTAGTGCTCTGGGTAGCGGAGTGTGTGCTATTTTTACAGGAAACCAAGGTGTTAGAATTTGTATGTGAAATAAGCCTGTTGAAAAAGGTACTTAACTTTTAATTTTTTTCATTCTGTGAGGTGATGTGAAAAAGTGAAAAGAGCGAGTGGAAAACACAGCTAATCATGTTGTTAAACACGTGATTTATTTATCAATTGTTCACTCATCTGGCTAATATACATTATGACTTTTTTTGAAACGATCTTAGCTATTGGAAGTGTCAAATATATATGCGGTTTGTCTGTAATAGTTTGCTAAGGGTTTTCAGACCCACTTACAGCGATTTCATTGAGTTTATACTTCCCCAAATACTTCTCCATTTCATTAAGATGCCCGATAAGAACGGCTTGATTCACAAAACAACAAAATTTTAACAAATTTGTGAGCATTGGCTCAAATTTGGTACATGTTCGGCTTACAGTTGTGCATTTTTCGCAGTTTCTTAATTTCAAGACTTCAAAAAATACATCAAATCCTATAATCGTTAAAGCCTCAAAATAAACTTCCGTATGTCTTACACTGGAACATTTTTCCATACTCCATGTAATATTTTTGACATTCAACAGCGCGAATAGGAACTTTTCTTATTCATTTCCTACGGCTCTCCCGAGCGCGACCAGTACAATAGTTATACTTCCATCCTTCCCTTGACTCCTTTACTCAGAGCAACTCGGCAGCCGACTTTTGCTCTAGGATTTAGCGTGAGTACACTGTTGCTTCCACATCTGTGTTATCCATCCATGCTTTCCCCGGTGGATGTAGGAGGCTCGGCCCTCCACCACCAGCACCACCAGCACCATCACCACCCTCCACCATCGCTCCACCATCACCACCACCACCACCCCTGGACCGCTACAGCCACCCCACTCGAGGATATCTCCGCTAAAGGTAAATCCAAGTAGAATATTTTATTTTCACAACTGTCTAATTTTAAGTTCATAAAATGATTCAGATTTTTAGTTCATTGAAAATCTCATCCTGTGTAGAACATATCAAGTAAGTTTCAGAAGCCAAAAATGATTTAAATCCTAAGTGCATTTTAAGAAGCGTGAAAAAGGGCTACGTTAATTTAATAATTGCTTTGTATTAAAGTACTAAGTTTACTAAGTACTAAAATCTCATCATTAATAACACTAATATCCAATTTAATTTACATGAGCAATAGGAAATATTGTTTGCTCGTGCAATGCAAAATGATCTGCAGCAATTGCAAGAAGTGTAGTGCCGGCAACACATTTCCCACCACACATCACCGGCAACATATCACCGACCACACTTAACTTATATACTTATCTAATTTTTCTACTTATGGGCTCAAATGAAGAATTTTTATGAGCTGCGATTGAAAGAAGGCCCAATAAAATCATCTTCCTCAAATCTTGCATGATACTTTTTGAAATACATTTAATTTAATTCAAAGACACGTGAGACGGATTATGAGTAGAAATTGATAGCTTGATTATGAGTTTGAGAAGCAAAAAATAACTCGTCAAAATCTCATTATAAAAGGTATAAAAAAAAGTGGAAATGAGACTTGGGATGATATCTTGACACTGTGATATTTGGCGCGTCTGACAACGTTCACGATAACCCCAGCTACACCATCAACACATGCAATATGCACCCATGCACAACAAAGTGCCCCAGAGTTATGTAGCTGGCGAAATTGAAGGTGCGCGTAGAGCGCCTTAACAGCAGCGTAACGCGAGAACAAGCTCGGATGAGGACAGGCACCGACACGCCTAAATTAGGCGTTTAAGTGCGAGCAACACGGACACATGTAATGGAGCGGCGGCTTGACACCTAAAAGAGCTCTGTTCTCCCTCTTGCGGCATCAATAGCAGCTTTTGTTGTCTCTAGCAGCTATTGTAGCTGACTCTAGGCCCATTATTGTTGTCTCTAGGCGCCATTGTTGTCGTTAGTGCGCGCAGTTGTGCCGTCATCGTGCGTGCTGTACACGCCACTTCTCTCCTTGTAATAAATGACTGGAGGCAACCACGTACAGTGTGTACCACTGCTACCGCTCTTCCTAACGTCCGTCCTGAGCTACAGTTGGCGCAAAAATACACTGCTATTGACGCGGTGAAGCTGCAAACTATGTATACTTGTGGTGCAATAAACCTCTTATACTGAACAGTGATGTGTAGTTTCCAGTGCAGTTTCTGCTGCCAAAACAAACAAAACTTGTTTCATGTAGCCTGAACTTTCGTCTGGACTTGCCCCATGTCTCATCATGGGAAAAATGTATTCTTCCGAAAATCTCTAAAGGTATTTCCGCGTGTCTGAAATGAACGCGAAGTTTGAAATTGTGTCTGAAAAAGTTACGAAAAACCCTTCAAAATGATTTAATCACACAAAATATCGTATTTAATTTGAATCTGTATCAAATCAGATAAAAAAATGTATATTTAGTGCACTATATGGATTATAGGATAACAAAAGATAAAAAAAAAACATTTGCCCTCAACTGATGGTGAGAAGAAATCCATCTTTACGTTTAATGCATAGGCTAAATAAAAATATTGTTTATTCATGCTCGAAGAAGAAAAAGTACTCAAAACAAACACAATGTTAATAATAAGCGATATGTTGGTGACCTGTTTGCGCGATCTCTTCATTCCCCTCACCATTGTTAAAATTGCAGGAATTTACTGTAAAATTCACAAGTGCATGGAAATATAAGCAGAGGATGAAATGTATCTTAATTTATTACGAATTCGTAACGTCACATATCTTGAAGGGGATACTTGAGCATTACTTAATAGCTGAAAATATCCCCTTTAAATAGTAGTTTTTTTACACTGGAGTATTGGTTTCATGCCCGCATGTGAAGGATAATTGTGGGTAAAATTGAAGAAATAGTGAAGGTTGCATCACTGATGCGTCTACCTCAGACTATCACTAGAAATAAGGGAGTAGTTAATAATATTTTGTAGTTATTGAATTAATGAAATGATTTACATTCCATAAAATTACTCGATACTCACGTGGACAGAGTATATATAGTTGTCGTTTTAGACGGTGCGGTTTCACGAAACGTTGGTCCATTCATGTAAAATGTGTCCACTGAATTCCATGCAGTGTCTGTGATACAATATTATTCTTTCATGTTGTGTTTTGATAGGTTTATCAAACTGTATTTTGGAATTGAACTGTTGCACAGTATCTTACGTATATAATACTTGCTATTCGAAATCGGTATAACAATTTTTTGTTCATTGTTTCCTATAATATAGACACCGTGAAAATTATGTAAATGTAATACAAAATTGTAAGCTGCATTTAGGAACAAAAAAGAATATTATCAAATAGGAATTTCTACCTTATTCAACTTTTAAGAAGCTTCTGAGAGTGCAGATCATTCATTCCAATCCAAGGCACATATCTAAACAAACTCAGCTTTCTGCACAATGTTACTACGACACATGGTTTAAATGTCGGGCTATTGTATTTTAAAAATGAACTCTAGCAGAGATTAACACGAAATATCTGATCTTGTGCTATTAATATTTGCCAGAAACATCACCGTTGTCGGTCAATATACAATAATGGATAAGGGTTAACGGTTTTGTGGAGTAAATAGGACGATACAGATATTGTGGTTTTCAAGTTTCTTATTTGCGCGTTACAACAAGTAAAGAAGTTCAATCAAGTTCTTTTTGCGTGTCTTCCTAATTTATGTGCGTAATTACTTATTGTGAGCTCGCCGAATTTAAATAGAGGAGAACGTATTCTTAAACTTAATAGCAACAATATCTCCAGAGATGTTCAATTAGTATCCATTGTTTACCGTATCCGTTCGTATCCGTCCCTGCTTACCAGCGAAACCTGCGTTGGCATCGCGTGAAATAGAAATCCTACACCTATGCACCCTCCGTGACTGCATGGTTCTGTTAGATTGATAAGCTAAATAGCTTTTAATTTTTTCGTGAAATGGGTATTTTTAAGACATCGCGCCTCGGAATTTTGGATCTTATTTTATCTATGATTATTGAATTTGTAATCTATAGGGTGTAGGAAATTACGATGTGAGATTGCTGGAAGTGAGCTGGAAGACCACAAGCAAGCAAATAACCCAATTCAAGGGTATTAGAATCTTATAAGTAGGCCGATGGACTATAATTATGAGAACAGGAATACAATTAAAAATATTACACATACAGTTAAATTAGCTACTAAAACAGTTGAGAAAATTAGAAGTAGTCTGTAAAAGTCTCGATCGAGAGCTGTCGTCTGGCAAAAATGGAAAAAAAATCCAGAAACTTGCGCAACACAGTATGCACGAGATAGAGATAAAAATTAATAAATTTACCCATCTTAGTAGACAATTAGTTGACCGGAAATAGGGCTTACGCATACCTACAACGTCTTAAATGCATATGTTTGTTCCTGTGCATGAGATTTCTGCGGAGCTTTTTCCGAAAAAATTTAGGGTTGAATTTACTCATGGGCTTGCTTGCAGTTCAAACTTCACGTTGAACCAATACGGCACTGAAATTCTATACCTGTCAAAATGATGTCCACAGGCTGGATTTTCGGACAATTTAAGTCCTCGCAGCGGGACAGATAGCAGCGTAAGTTCTTCCAAGTGAACTTGCGCTGGCAGTTGATTCGCTGCAATGACGCGAGCTTTTTGAAAATTCTGAAAGTCGTGCAGATGTTACACGTATAGTTTTCCAAGGAGAAAATATAATTATGTGACCAAGTAGGTCAATAATTAATTAGAGGTCGCGAGGAACTATTCACAATCAAGAACAAATTAAAAAAAATTTACGAAAATCGAGTGCAGAGAGGAAACTAATCTTGCGTTTGTGGTAAGAACACTCAAATTTTGGTAAAGTCTCACGCAATGGCGCTAAAAAATACCTGTGTTCATTTTTATCGATCTAAGTTTTGCAAATACTTTAGTTTCGGTAGAAAACAGCTGAAATAATTGAAAGTATTCATTTACGTAGTGCCACGCAAAATTTACATGTATCCTAAATTCACAAGTTTGCCTCAATTTCGGTGATGTTTGTCCTAAAATTCCTAATCCTGATCTCAATCGCATCATTTCAAGGATTACATTTGATGCAGCTAACACGCACCTCCTCCATGAACAGAGCACTTACATCGAGAAAATATCAGACCGATGACGGATATTTAACCGACGCTGTTGGCAAAGCATAACAACACCACAACTGGTGAAGTTTTATCTCTTCCAGTCTCATATTACCTTCCATCAACACCATTAATGTTGACGACCTACTCATAAACACCACACAGTTCATGTACACTTGTGTTGTTCCCATACAACTCCGAACGCTAAATTTTGTACCGGCGCTGGGCATAGCGCGCCAATATAATACACACAACTGACGTTCTAGCGTCCCCTATAGCTGCAGCTGTGTGAGGGCTCCCGGGCAGATTTGTCTTTTTATGACAAATTCTTAAAGCTTGAGCTCATTTAATATAACATTTAGCCATAAAGACCTCTCAACTGCCATTTTAGATTGGACGGTCATAGTTAAAGCGCGGTATTAAGGTCCAGTTTTCTACCAAGACCTGATTCTTGAGCATTTTTGCCGGGAAAAGTTAAAGTTGCAGCTAGTCCATCCCGGAAGAGAACGCTTGTCAAAGGCTGCTGCGCATCAACGTGCTATAGTAGCGCCGCGAAAAAGTTCACTGAAATTCATACCTTGGCTTGTATATGTACTCGTATATATCATACATACTCGACAGAGTATCTTCACGATCTTCTCTGATGCAGAATGGTAGTGAACAGTATCCGGGAGAAGTAAATAGTATTAGTAAAAAGTAAATAGTATTAGTACGGAGTCAGTATAATCTTGGTGCGGAGTAAATAGTATCATAGTGCAGAGAAAATACTGTGGCATTAATGTAGAATGAATGGTATTAGCCTACAGTAAATAGAATTACGCGTAAATAGCATTAGTTATAAGGCATTAATTCCAGAAAAGGTGGCTTAATTGAGCAAAGATGTGAGGCAATTATTGAACAGCAGAATTCAATGCTGCATATTTTTAGTGAATGAATGCGCAACGTGTGGTTTTTGTGGCTCATTCAACGTGCAAAACGAATATTAAGCGACCCACAGTGAACCTACATATATATAGGTGTAGAGCTATATTTTTAGTATTAAATCATCATGTGCAGTTAATTGGAACAATTTTTTCATAATATCCACAAGATACAAGGCTGTGAATTCTGAATATCGATTGACACCTTTTTACTTTGACTTGCATCGGTGAAATTTAGTCTGCCAAACACCATGCGCGCCATGGCCGTGTGTGCCATTCCTCCCATTTATCTGGAATACTTCTATTTTCCGTGAGTCCTTTTCGTCGTCGCGTATAACATCCATTTACCTTTTCTCTTCATTTCTCTTAAACAAATTCCTCTAATTTTTACGATTCGTCATCCATTCTGGTCAATGATTTTTCAAAGAGTATTAAGTCACCAGATTTTCTTCTCATTTCTTGATTATTGCCTGTCTTTTATTGCATCCGTTTATAAAACTACTAACACGCTGTCCATAATGTTGGATTATTTTTCCACCAAATGAAATATCATCTTGGGGTTGAACTGAACCATCTACCTCGATGAACTCAAAGGAATCTCTACAAAATCCCCAGTCTGCATTACTCGCTGCCTGTGTATGCTTGCAGAGTGCGTGTACTATATGCGCAGCGGGGCGCCTCAACTTCAAGTCAAGAATGATTTTATGCTCCTAATGACTGAACCTAATTGGCTTTTAACTTCGACTTAGCCTTTACAGCGTAATTTTAAATACCTTTCTGCAGAGACTTGAAAATTTACAGCCTATATGTTCGTACCATTTGACTTCAGCCTGTGCTTTGCGGTGGACAGAGAGACACTCAGCCAGTGCTGTGCTGTGGACAGTGAGACACTCAGCCAGTGCTGTGCTGTGGACAAGAGACACTCGAGCCAGTGCTGTGCTGTGGACAGTGCGTGAGACACTCATGCAGCCAGTGCTGTACTGTGGACAGAGAGACACGCAGCCAGTGCTGTGCTGTGGACAAGAGACACTCGAGCCAGTGCTGTGCTGTGGACAGTGAGACACTCAGCCAGTGCTGTGCTGTGGACAAGAGACACTCGAGCCAGTGCTGTGCTGTGGACAGTGAGACACTCAGCCAGTGCTGTGCTGTGGACAGAGAGACACTCGAGCCAGTGCTGTGCTGTGGACAGTGAGACACTCAGCCTGTGCTTTGCTGTGGACAGAGAGACACTCAGCCAGTGCTGTGCTGTGGACAGTGAGACACTCAGCCTGTGCTGTGCTGTGGACAGAGAGACACTCGAGCCAGTGCTGTGCTGTGGACAGTGAGACACTCAGCCAGTGCTGTACTGTGGACAGAGAGACACTCAGCCAGTGCTGTGCTGTGGACAAGAGACACTCGAGCCAGTGCTGTGCTGTGGACAGTGAGACACTCAGCCAGTGCTGTGCTGTGGACAGTGAGACACTCAGCCAGTGCTGTGCTGTGGACAGTGAGACACTCAGCCAGTGCTGTGCTGTGGACAGAGAGACACTCGAGCCAGTGCTGTGCTGTGGACAGTGAGACACTCAGCCTGTGCTTTGTTGTGGACAGAGAGACACTCAGCCAGTGCTGTGCTGTGGACAGTGAGACACTCAGCCTGTGCTGTGCTGTGGACAGAGAGACACTCGAGCCAGTGCTGTGCTGTGGACAGTGAGACACTCAGCCAGTGCTGTACTATACTGTGGAAAGAGAGACACTCAGCCAGTGCTGTGCTGTGGACAGTGAGACACTCAGCCAGTGCTGTGCTGTGGACAGTGAGACACTCAGCCAGTGATGTGCTGTAGACAGAGAGACACTCAGCCAGTGCTGTGCTGTGGACTGTGAGACACTCAGCCAGTGCTGTACTGTGGACAGAGAGACACTCAGCCAGTGCTGTGCTGTGGACAGTGAGACACTCAGCCAGTGCTGTGCTGTGGACAGTGAGACACTCAGCCAGTGCTGTGCTGTGGACAGAGAGACACTAAGCCAGTGCTGTGCTGTGGACAGTGAAACACTCAGCCAGTGCTGTGCTGTGGACAGTGAGACACTCAGCCAGTGATGTGCTGTAGACAGAGAGACACTCAGCCAGTGCTGTGCTGTGGACAGAGAGACACTCAGGCAGTGCTGTGCTGTAGACAGTGAGACACTCAGCCAGTGCTGTGCTGTGGACAGAGAGACACTCAGCCAGTGTTGTGCTGTGGACAGTGAGACACTCAGCCTGTGCTGTGCTGTGGACAGAGAGACACTCAGCCAGTGCTGTGCTGTGGACAGTGAGACACTCAGCCAGTGATGTGCTGTGGACAGAGAGACACTCAGCCAGTGCTGTGCTGTGGACAGTGAGACACTCAGCCAGTGCTATGCTGTGGACAGAGAGAAACTCAGCCAGTGCTGTGCTGTGGACAGAGAGACACTCAGCCAGTGTTGTGCTGTGGACAGTGAGACACTCCGCCTGTGCTGTGCTGTGGACAGAGAGACACTCAGCCAGTGCTGTGCTCTTGACAGTGAGACACTCAGCCAGTGATGTGCTGTGGACAGAGAGACACTCAGCCAGTGCTGTGCTGTGGACAGTGAGACACTCAGCCAGTGCTGTGCTGTGGACAGAGAGAAACTCAGCCAGTGCTGTGCTGTGGACAGTGAGACACTCAGCCTGTGCTGTGCTGTGGACAGTGAGACACTCAGCCTGTGCTGTGCTGTGGACAGTGAGACACTCAGCCTGTGCTGTGCTGTGGACAATGAGACTCACCACAATGCTCAGAGAGCTGTTTTAATAGTCCATGTTCTAAAGAAGTACCTTTCAGATTGTGTACGTAGGAAACGGACTTAATTCGAAACGAATTTGAATTTCAACGAGTTTATTTTTTACGCTATTCACGTTATAATTTAAGGCAATTTAAAGTTTTGCGGTGAGCATGTATTGGGCGTGAATAACGAAAGTTCAACCTCTCACTAAGGCGTTGTTTAAACATTTTAGCTAATATGATATCAAATAGTTTAAGTTTGACCATGATCCAATATATGGAATGAAAGAACGCAAGCGAAGCGCAAAATAGTGCAGATAGAAATCCTTGAAGGTTCCAAGACGTTGGTGGAGTATTATATATGAGTGTAAAGCTGAGAAGCAAGCAATCTTGCAAAGTTCCGTAAAGCGAAAGCACTGAAATATTTCACCGCCCCGCAGCCCCTGGCTTTTATCATGCACTAAAAGATTGCTTGTGATTGGTTGCAGACTGCAGACGTTATTCGAAAGACGGCAGCTCATTGGTGCTGGGGGTCGTAATCAAGTTTCTATTATCCGACCTCGACTTTATTACTCGCCTCTGATTGGCTGAGCGGCGCAGCCAGTAGGAGGCCGCAAAACACACTTTATGGCAACGGAGTAAATAGGTTGCCACTTAGCGTATAAATCGGTTGCCACTTAGCGTATATTAGCCGCTATTTATGCCGTTAACGGCACCTTCAGCGCACAACGGTTCAGCAAACGGCCGTTTTTTAAGATACGGTCGCGGCGGGACAGAAGTGACGTGTGGCTGCTGACGTATCGCCGCCTCAGATTGCCTACAAAATTGCCGGAGGAAGACTTTACTTATATCAATGCAGGCTGTGGTAGTTGAGCGTCATGACATTATGGTTTTGGGTTCGTACTTGCAGCGTGGTCCTCAAGCTATGATACCTTATTTTAATTTATTACTGAGCACGTAACCTTCTATTATCCTCCTAACCTTTGCCATTTATAGAAATTAAATGCCTACTCGTATTAGATAGATGTGGATGCAGCGTCCATTGAACTATAATGAATTCATTGCCTAATAAATCATGGTATATCATTAAGTCCCCATGAACGAGCTAAACTAAAAGTTTATTAAATCACAGTAGACAAAAAATTTATTGAATCGTAATAAATTGAAAGTCCATTAAATGTTAACAAATAATATATCTATCAAATCAAATTACAAATGTGATAGAAATTTCAAGCCTCTGTGCGAATGCCGTACGTAGGTTGTGTTGGTGACCGTACCCTCCTGGCTGAGGGAATGGAGGGGTGGAGGCATACGTGTGTGAGTGTGTGAGTGTGTGTGTGTGTGTGTGTGTGTGTAAGTGTGTGTGTGTGTGAGTGTGTGTGTGCTCTATTGAACTCACATACAGATCCCAGAGTTGCACATCATCTTGTGTGAGCCTCAGCTGATGCGATTACCTTTATTATCAGTATTCTCAATTATTCTCAGTATTCTCAATTATTCTCAGTATTCTCAATTATTCTCAGTATTCTCAATTATTCTCAGTATTCTCAATTATTCTCAGTATTCTGAATTATTCTCAGTATTCTCAATTATTCTCAGTATTCTCAATTATTCTCAGTATTCTCAATTATTCTCAGTATTCTCAATTATTCTCAGTATTCTCAATTATTCCCAGTATTCTCAATTATTCTCAGTATTCTCAATTATTCTCAGTATTCTCAATTATTCTCAGTATTCTCAATTATTCCCAGTATTCTCAATTATTCTCAGTATTCTCAATTATTCCCAGTATTTTCAATTATTCTTAGTATTCTCAATTATTCCCAGTATTCTCAATTATTCTCAGTATTCTCAATTATTCCCAGTATTCTCAATTATTCTCAGTATTCTCAATTATTCCCAGTATTCTCAATTATTCTCAGTATTCTCAATTATTCCCAGTATTTTCAATTATTCTTAGTATTCTCAATTATTCCCAGTATTCTCAATTATTCTCAGTATTCTCAATTATTCCCAGTATTTTCAATTATTCTTAGTATTCTCAATTATTCCCAGTATTCTCAATTATTCTCAGTATTCTCAATTATTCCCAGTATTTTCAATTATTCTCAGTATTCTCAATTATTCTCAGTATTCTCAATTATTCCCAGTATTTTCAATTATTCATAGTATTCTCAATTATTCCCAGTATTCTCAATTATTCCCAGCATTCTCAATTATTCTCAGTATTCTCAATTATTCCCAGTATTTTCAATTATTCTTAGTATTCTCAATTATTCCCAGTATTCTCAATTATTCTCAGTATTCTCAATTATTCCCAGTATTCTCAATTATTCTCAGTATTCTCAATTATTCCCAGTATTCTCAATTATTCTCAGTATTCTCAATTATTCCCAGTATTTTCAATTATTCTTAGTATTCTCAATTATTCCCAGTATTCTCAATTATTCTCAGTATTCTCAATTATTCCCAGTATTCTCAATTATTCTCAGTATTCTCAATTATTCCCAGTATTTTCAATTATTCTTAGTATTCTCAATTATTCCCAGTATTCTCAATTATTCCCAGCATTCTCAATTATTCTCAGTATTCTC
The DNA here is from genome assembly GCA_030386875.1 of Morinoia aosen. Lineage (NCBI taxonomy): Eukaryota > Metazoa > Arthropoda > Malacostraca > Amphipoda > Talitridae > Morinoia > Morinoia aosen. The sequence goes on from JASJYW010000026.1 coordinate 23,282,617, forward strand.
AATTATTCTCAGTATTCTCAATTATTCCCAGTATTCTCAATTATTCCCAGTATTCTCAATTATTCTCAGTATTCTCAATTATTCCCAGTATTCTCAAATATTCTCAGCATTCCCAATTATTCCCAGTATTCCCAATTATTCCCAGTTCATGCAATTCCCAGTATTCCCAATTATGCTCCCAATTTGTGCTATTCCCTGTCATTGCACACAAATACAGTTTAGGTTGTTCCCTGCTAATTGCAATTGAAATCAAGCCCCGTATTAATCAGGGACTAACTTTCTATTCCTATAAGTTGGGGCCGGCCGTACGCTGGAAAATATTTTCGAGAGCCTACGGGAAACAGTAACAATTTTTCCCGTTTTATATTCCAGTTTATGTGGTGCACATGGTTAATATAGCTCGGAATTTTTTTCATGAGTGTGGCAAAAAATAAAATTACGCTCTCTCTGCTGAGAATAATTATAAATGAATAGAAAGATCCTCCGTTTATTATGAAGTTTACTTAAAAGCTAGACGTTCAGATATGCGTATGTACGTGTGTCTGATTCACATAAAAGTAGTGTACTAAAAATAGCTTAGTAATTGTTATGAAGGGGCAATGTAGACATCTTTTGTATTATAAGTACGCGCTTTGTTTACATGGAACATTATAATGAGACATGCTAGACTTGCGTGATGAACAACATCACAAGACTCCCGAATCCTGTGCATATTGTACCAAACCAACATGCACTTATTATTTACCCTGGATACATGGATTGGCCGATCGGCTAATTGATTAATTCAATTTTAGCGTTTCTAAATGACTCATTTTTTATGAAGAAATGTTTTGTCTTGTGCTAAAATTCTTATCTATTTCCACGTAGATTTTAATTTCAGCTACCGTTTGTTTACAGTATTTAGCTCAGCAGTGCAGCCACACGCTGAGGCGGCAGTTAAATAATTGACTCGATCGCAGTACGTGCGACTATCATCGTATAGTGTTCCAAATCTTTGTTTTTCTTATTGAATTTCATCATAGTCCACTTCGATGATAAGGACCATTTTGAAGCAACTTCAAGCTCTACGCAATATTTTGTCCCAGACGGCTCCACCTTTTTATTCGATTATATTCATCAGCTGCAGGATATTTGAAAATAAAACATTTCATTCAGGAGGGTAAACACATGTGTTGTTACAAGTATAGAACAGGGAAAAAAGATTTGTTTGAAACAGTATTTTGAAGCGAGGTAAACTATTTCACATTAGTTTTCAGATTGTTCCAACAATCGATTACAATTAAACTATACAGTAAAATTTGGGGTATAAAACTTTTCATTGTGAACGTGAACACACGTATCATTATAAGTGAAACATGGAAATAGGATTTCTTTTAACTCAGATAATCAATCACCGCGTATACAACGCGAGTAATTTGAGACAACCGGGATAAAATTAAACAGTAATTTTATATTTTCTTCTGAAGGCATACTATAGCATGCAACCTGCAGCTCGGTCACGTGTGTCGTATTTAATTCATACTTTTATTTTGTGTGAGTGTGTGGTTCTGTGCGTGTCTTGCGGGAGAGAATGTGTGGTTGTGTGTGTGTTGTGGGAGGGAATGTGTGAGTGTGTGGTTGTGTATGTGTTGTGGGAGGGAATGTGTGAGTGTGTGGTTGTGTATGTGTTGTGGGAGGGAATGTGTGAGTGTGTGGTTGTGTATGTGTTGTGGGAGGGAATGTGTGAGTGTGTGGTTGTGTATGTGTTGTGGGAGGGAATGTGTGAGTGTGTGGTTGTGTATGTGTTGTGGGAGGGAATGTGTGAGTGTGTGGTTGTGTATGTGTTGTGGGAGGGAATGTGTGAGTGTGTGGTTGTGTATGTGTTGTGGGAGGTAATGTGTGAGTGTGTGGTTGTGTATGTGTTGTGGGAGGGAATGTGTGAGTGTGTGGTTGTGTATGTGTTGTGGGAGGGAATGTGTGAGTGTGTGGTTGTGTATGTGTTGTGGGAGGGAATGTGTGAGTGTGTGGTTGTGTATGTGTTGTGGGAGGGAATGTGTGAGTGTGTGGTTGTGTATATGTGTTGTGGGAGGGAATGTGTGAATGTGTGGTTGTGTATGTGTTGTGGGGGGGAATGTGTGAGTGTGTGTTTGTGTATGTACGTGTTGTGTTAGGAAATGTGTGAGTGTGTGGTTGTGTATGTGTTGTGGGAGGGAATGTGTGAATGTGTGGTTGTGTATGTGTTGTGGGAGGGAATGTGTGAGCGTGTGGTTGTGTATGCACGTGTTGTGTTAGGAAATGTGTGAGTGTGTGGTTGTGTATGTGTTGTGGGAGGGAATGTGTGAATGTGTGGTTGTGTATGTGTTGTGGGAGGGAATGTGTGAGTGTGTGTTTGTGTATGTACGTGTTGTGTTAGGAAATGTGTGAGTGTGTGGTTGTGTATGTGTTGTGGGAGGGAATGTGTGAATGTGTGGTTGTGTATGTGTTGTGGGAGGGAATGTGTGAGTGTGTGGTTGTGCGTGTGTCTTGTGGGTGGTAGTCCGAGATGGCCATGTATCGCACATGTGCATCACTCAGGTGTATCTCACACAAAGCTTGCTGTGTCCAGTCTTCTGTGTGGCATATTGTATGAACACGTATACTCTCACAGCACAAACCTGCATCTGTAACACGTACGGACATGCTCGCTGTATATTTAATGAGAGCATTACAAGTAATACATGTACATGCGCATAAACATGACACTGCTTTGATAGAAACTTAGAAAACTGCTTCCAGCTAATATGCTGATTCACTGAACACAATATAAACGATACTGCCTAATCTGCAGAACTACCAGAACTTTAATGCAATGAAAAGAAGCGTGAGGTACCTTTGTGTGTCATCGTCTTGAAGTGTTCTCTGTTTTGTGGTCATATCGCTCGCATCCATACTCGTGCAAACATTGCTTAGCACACAGGCTATAATTTCCCCACACTTGTTTGGATATTGCTTAGCAGAGAATATTGCTTAACAGCGAATATTGCGTGACAAAGAATATTGCTTAGCAGAGAATATTGCTTAGCAGAGAATATTGCTTAGCAGAGATTATTGCTTAACAGAGAATATTGCGTAACAGAGAATATTGCTTAACAAAGAATATTTCGTTACAGAGAATATTGCGTAACATACAATATTGCGTAACAGAGGATATTGCCTAGCAGAGAATATTGCTTAACAGAGAATATTTCGTTCCTGAGAATATTGTTAAATAGAGAATATGGTTTAACAGAGAATATTGTTTAACAGAGAATATTTCGTTCCAGAGAATATTGTTTAACAGAGAATATTGCTTAACAGAGAATATTGCTTAACAGAGAATATTGCTAAACAGAGAATATTTCGTTCCAGAGAATATTGTTTAACAGAGAATATTGCTTAACAGAGAATATTTCGTTCCAGAGAATATTGTTTAACAGAGAATATTGCTTAACAGAGAATATTTCGTTCCAGAGAATATTGCTTAACAGAGAATATTGCTAAACAGAGAATATTTCGTTCCAGAGAATATTGTTTAACAGAGAATATTGCTAAACAGAGAATATTTCGTTCCAGAGAATATTGTTTAACAGAGAATATTGCTTAACAGAGAATATTGCAGAGAAAATTGCTTAACAGAGAATATTACGTATAAGAGGATATTGCATTGCAGAGAATATTGCTTAACAGAGAATATTTCGTTCCTGAGAATATTGTTAAATAGAGAATATGGTTTAACAGAGAATATTGTTTAACAGAGAATATTTCGTTCCAGAGAATATTGTTTAACAGAGAATATTGCTTAACAGAGAATATTGCTTAACAGAGAATATTGCTAAACAGAGAATATTTCGTTCCAGAGAATATTGTTTAACAGAGAATATTGCTTAACAGAGAATATTTCGTTCCAGAGAATATTGTTTAACAGAGAATATTGCTAAACAGAGAATATTTCGTTCCAGAGAATATTGTTTAACAGAGAATATTGCTTAACAGAGAATATTTCGTTCCAGAGAATATTGTTTAACAGAGAATATTGCTAAACAGAGAATATTTCGTTCCAGAGAATATTGTTTAACAGAGAATATTGCTTAACAGAGAATATTGCTTAACAGAGAATATTGCTTAAAAGAGAATATTTCGTTTCAGAGAATATTGTTTAACAGAGAATATTGCTTAACCGAGAATATTGCTAAACAGAGAATATTTCGTTACAGAGAAGATTTCGTTACAGAGAAGATTTCGTTACAGAGAAGATTTCGTTACAGAGAATATTTTTAACATAGAATATTGCTTAACAGAGAATCGAAAGTTTTCCCGATCATTCAGGCTTGGAAATGATGAAAAGGATCGCCGCGATTACGCGCTCCAGTGTTAAACTGACAAATTTAATTGTTGAGGCTTGAGCGTTGCTGTTGAGCTTTTACGGCGCAGCATCTTTGATCTTATCCTCCTTGTGCTTTGATTTTATCCTCCTGGGCTACACTTGGGCGGCTAAATCATATATGCTCATGAGAAAACATTTACGCTAGAAAATTTCTACTCGTAACTTGTCAGTTCAAAGTAACAATTTGAATATCACGAACTAAAGTTCAACGACAATTAACTTGGTATAAAATTATGATTTGATTTTACAGAATAGTGTTCATGGATCAATTTAAAACTTGAAGGGAATAAGCTCTTGAGTTGAAATGAGAAATATAATTTGCAACTTGTGGCATAATAATGATTTTTCTAAATAAAAGAGCAAAGAAAGTCGCTTTTAAATTCAAAATTGTTATTAAGACAGTCTAAAACTAAAAGATCATTTCGACCCGTGAGGTCGTTTTCAACTTCTGTCGGTAGAAAATCACAAAATTCAGTAAAATTTCAAGTAAAATGTTGGACGATGAGAAAAAAATAGCATCGTACTAAAAACTAAAAAATACAACCTAAACTAGCTGCATGAAGGGGGAAATCGGGCTGGCTATCATTCAAAAATGGTTTTGTCGTTAAAATATACAGTGATTCTAAAATACAAAGTTTTATAATAACAGATGTAGATGAAATTACTTTTAAGTCGTTTAAGCGCACTTGAAGACCGCATTTCTCTGCATGAGAGTGGATGGCAGAATGGGATTGCATATAGAGAAAAGGAGGCCTGTTCTAAAACTCCTACCTGCATGCTCTGCAACGCGAATACTGATTTACTGATGATTTTTATAATACTGATGAATAATGATGATTTTTCTATAACTGCAATAGCTGTGAACAAAATTTACTTTTCAGTAATTCAGAACTTTACCTTCTAAATTTTCTATTTTAACTTTTACTATATTTCGAAGCTGGATGTTAAAAGCTATTGAGTTTAGGAAAGTGATCTTTGATTTAATCGTTACATAATCGAAAAAAAAACAATATAAATAAAATAAACTCTACTTCCATTCATTTTAAATTGGGAATAAAAAGTTAAACAACTTACTAACAAACACTGAAATTTAATATTTGCCATGCTGAATGAGAGGTACACACACAGTCAGTCTCATGCGCTCACTGGTGTTTATTTTATAATTTTTATTTCAGAAACAGGACGCGATTACACATAAACTCCACTGCAAACATTAATTGATCCCCATGGCCTATTACTTGAGAGGGCTCGCCTCCCAGCCAAAAATTGCGGCCGATGTCAGCGCAGTTATATAGGCCCGCGCTAAGCAGTTCAGCGCACCAGCGTTCAGCTGCGGGCAGGTAGCGGCAGAACATTAGCTGTTGGCCGAGGCTGCCGTGCGGCTGCGCTAAACTGCGCCGCTTCGCTCAATATATTCGCGGTACAAGCACTTACGTGATCAGGACATTTTTGCGCAAATTCGGCGTTGACAGCCAGGCGCATGTAGCGCTCATTGGAGAGCCTGCTCCAGTCACTGCGTCGATTTTTGGATACGACACCCATGGATGTATAAAAAGTTCAAGGCTCATTAATTAAGGCCCTGCAGTGCGAGCCCAGTATTTCTTCTCATTGGAAAAAGAATGCATTTGTAAAAGTATGTATACAACAGCAATTAATTAAGACGTTGTAAAAATATGTATACAACAGCAATTAAGAAGTAAAATGTGTATGTAACAGCAATTAGGAAGTGCAGACACTTTTCTTTGATCTTTAAGCTCATGAAAGAATGAATACTCCGCAATCAGAGTGAAACAAAAATGAGCTTTTCTCTGTAGCTAGCTACACAAAAACCATGCAGCGACTTGGTGTAGTTGTGCTTTGGTAAAAATAAAAACAATTAGGAATATTGAAAAACTTTGGTTTTCATTGAAGATTAAATTTCAAAATCGATAATGATCGGCGATTTCTGCGGATGGCAGAAACGCGTTTCTGTCGTGGCGTTGCGTAAGGGCAAAAATTCCCTACTTACTGTAGGAGAAGACGTCAAAATAAATAATAAATTCATACATCAACATTACGCAATGAAGTGCGTTATGGGCAATCCCGAGTTCAGGGACTCTGGTGATGCACTGAGACAAAATTTAGCTTCCTAGTCTTAATACTACATATGTGACGCTCAGGAGTGGTATCTGCAAAATTCTAAAGCCTTTTAAGCCTATCATGCCTCAATTACATGACGCGTTCAGGAATGATGTCTGAAAAAATATGACGCCTTATGTACTTCTCATGCCACAGTTTAGATGTGTCTGAAAATCCCTAAAGGTTGATCTACGTAACTTTCTCACAACAAATATGCCATGTTCAGGAGTGATGCACATCTCAGAAATACCAATCTTAACTAAACTTCATGATGCGAGTTCTTAGGATTTAAATTTAGAAAACTCCTGAATTGCGCTCATTGTATGTATACGAGGATGGCGTTCTCTTTCTTTATCATTAATTATTGTTTCCATTTATAGAAGAGGTCATCAATCTAAAGTTAAGAATGCATTTCATAAAAACTGTACTTATCATGCTCGTTCAATGATTGTGACATTTTCATCGGAGATAGTTTCGTTAAATTTACTGTCCTGTAATTTTACCTTTCGGATTAATTTGCTAAAGTAAATTATATAAAAAAAATATTTACTCGAGCAAATTATTCAACATAATAGAGTTGTTAATAAGATATCTCTATAGTCTATATTTCACCACCCCCGACGTGCACGTCGGGGGTGGTGAAATATAGATATAGATAGATATAGAAATATAGATAGATATAATACATACACAAATCTGTAAAAAACACTTGTAACGCTTCTTAGAGGATTTTAATATGCCCTTATACGCATGCTGTACAGTATGCTTCCTCGTTCGCTCACAAGCTGGTATGGTTGCGAGTTTTTATTTGTATGCACGTCTATATAAATACTTAAAAGGCTGTGTATTCGTGTATGTATGTCCGTCTGGGCAGTGTATCAGTACACTACGTGCCTGTTCATCCTTGCTTGCAGTGTGTGCTTGCTTGTCTGGCGGTGTGCTTGTGTGTTGAATGAATACAAGAACAGATGTACGCCTTTGCTTTAGAATATCTGCTTGCAGGATGGGTGTGCGTGCCTGACTGCGTGCTTGTGCGCTGGCTGGAGTGTGTGCCGGCATACCTGCTGTACGCACATGTGTAGTGTGTCATGTAGTGTGTTACTGGAGTCTGTGCCGGCATACCTGCTGTACGCACATGTGTAGTGTGTCATGTAGTGTAGTGCTGGAGTCTGTGCCGGCGTACCTGCTGTACGCACATGTGTAGTGTGTAATGTAGTGTGTAGTGTAGTGTGTGCCTACATACCTGATGTACGCACATGTGAGGACGCCAGAGCGCAACACGCAGGCCTGCCTCCAGCGCTCAGTGACGCGTCAGTAATGCCATTGATTTTTTGTGTACAAGACCAGTGTTACGGGGTCACGCGGCGCAACCCTCGGGTAACACTTCGCTGGATTGATGCCTCGGATCGCCTTGTATCAAGGCTGCCACGCTCACCGCTCAGCAGGATTGACAGCGTGTAGACGCTAGGCTCAGCGTAAGGGTCTTAAACATCAAGGCTAACACGCTCACCGCTCTACAGGATTGAGAGCGTGTAGACACAAGGCTCAGAGTAAGGGTCTTAAACATCAGGGCTAACACGCTCACCGCTCTACAGGATTGAGAGCGTGTAGACACAAGGCTCAGAGTAAGGGTCTTAAACATTAGGGCTAACACGCTCACCGCTCAGCAGGATTGACAGCGTGTAGACGCTAGGCTCAGCGTAAGGGTCTTAAACATCAGGGCTAACACGCTCACCGCTCTACAGGATTGAGAACGTGTAGACGCTAGGCTCAGAGTAAGGGTCTTAAACATCAGGGCTAACACGCTCACCGCTCAGCAGGATTGACAGCGTGTAGACGCTAGGCTCAGAGTAAGGGTCTTAAACATCAGGGCTAACACGCTCACCGCTCTACAGGATTGAGAGCGTGTAGAAGCTAGGCTCAGAGTAAGGGTCTTAAACATCAGGGCTAACACGCTCACCGCTCTACAGGATTGAGAGCGTGTAGACGCTCGGCTTAGAATTAGGTTCTTATCTATTAAGGTTACCACGCTTACCGTTCTACAATATCGAAAGCGAGTTATAGCGCTGGACTCAGGTTTTGATGCTTTCGTATTTATGTAGGCAACCACGTTCACCGCTCATTGGGATGGATTGTGCCAACGCTGGGCTTAGAGTTAGGCGCTTACGTACGTACATAAGCTACCGCGCTCACCACTCAATAAGGTACAGCGTGTAAGAGCTCGGCTTAGGGTAAAGCGCTCACGTATCCAGGCAACCACACTCACTGCTTTACAGGATTGAAGTAGTAGTAAAACAGTAGAGAAATTGTGAATGGAGATTCCAAGCGAACGATCGTTAATTATACGTAAGGCGGAACAGCATTTTCGTAGAGGTCTACCACTACTACTTCAATAGACTACTTCAATAGACTGCGGCCGCTTTGGTAGCGCTTTGAAATTAAAGATTTGAATTCTTCAATTTCATGGAACATGGTAGCTCAGCATTTTGGTATATAGCTCTTCAAAGTGATCCTGGAGTGCAGTCGGTTACGTACTCTAAGAGCTAAAAATAACACTCAGCGGTCTGTACTTCATTCTGTTAAATAAAAAACTCGTCAGAAAGGTTTTTCGCATCACCTGTGTCATTTTCCGTGAAGTTTCTACTTTTGAAGCCTCATGAAAAAGTAATGAAAGTGTCTTATATTTCATTTGATGACCCATATGAATGCTATCTCATACTTAGGTACAATATCACCCATACCCGACATAACTTGAGCCACGCACCCATGCAAATACTGCATGAAGAGTGAAATTGCGTTTTGTTTACGTGCACATACACTCAAAAATAATGTCCCCTTAAAAATTTTTTTAAGCTACATAGTACGTAGATCACCTGTGACCCATTGGGTTCAGTCGTTTTCAAAACCAATTTTGGGGAAATATCTACATGAATTTGTAACAGATCGTTCTCACAACACAGCGTTAGGAATTATGAATCTTGCAAAGTGCTATTACTAAAGTAAAGGCTTTGAATTTTGAAAAGCAATCAACAAATCAAACAAACAAACAACCAGACAAGCGAGCTAGCAAGCAAGTATTCAAGCAAGCAAACTCAACCAGAGTATTAGAGTTACATGTACATGAATTTCACAAGAATGTTGTCTACTATTAGCATGTAGTTACCAAATTACAAAGCCTTAGATGCATGAGCAGCTTAACCTGTGGATGCACGGTGGGGTCAAAATGGCCCCAATTGAATTTTAAACTCGAATAGGTTTTACCCATATATTTGAACATAGACTTTTCGCAAATAACTGAAACCGGTTAACCTTGATATGCTTTATTAATTTAATAAAGGTTAGGTTCAAATTTTCCTCACAGTGTAAGTTATTTGAAAAAATATCGTTCCTGCGCAGCGTAATTAACTCGAAACGCGACACCATGTAACTCCGCACCTACGCCCTCTGATATGCGGCGGACAGACACCGTAGACTGAGCTGCATGCTAATGAGAGGCTATGCAGCGCTCTTGTTTTATTCTCTCCCCGAATTTAGGCTTACGCCTCATAAAAATGGACTACAAATAACATCCCTGCTGGATTGCCAGATGATGGGTACTGTGTTCATGCATCATTAAAACGAAATTTCACAATTTTGGCGTGAAAAAAGGCCTATCGGACACATATGAGAAATTTGAACATAATGAGCTGCCCGGCTATACAGTGTCCCTAAAAAGGTATACCCACGTGTTCTGTAAGCTGTGTTTTAATTGTGGATTATTCAATTTGTAGCTAGGATACGTTGATTCCAAAACTGCATCCCCTCAGGGAGATACAACTGCATGGGAATTACTATGGGAATTAGCGCTCCCAGGAGGACTATGTGAGGGCCCGAGCTAAAGGCTAGGTATAGGCTTTCTTTTTGTTAAAATAGAATGGGTTTTTGTTTCGTTACGGACCATAATTTTTCGGTTCACTGCTGTCCTGTTTTTCAGCACCTACTACTTTCTTCTTCGAATTTTTCTTGTTTCGTGATCATCTTTATTAGCTTACTGTTTCTATGCACCTTGTGCATAGATTCCGCGTTCCCTCAACTCCATACTAAATGGTGCTTTCATCCTTCCTCTCTTGGCACATCTTTGTCGTGGTAAAGGAAGGCTATAACTTTCTTCTATAATAACAATAATAATTATTATTCAAAATTGCATCTGAAGTAAAAAGATTACATGCCGTGATGTATCCTAGCTACAAATAGAACTACCCGACACTTTATCTAGTTTTTACGGTACAACTGTGTACTTAATGTATAATGCTGTACCAATTAAACCATTCTTTACAGACAAATATGTACGTTTTGTATAACACTTTAGCATTAAACCAGTCTTTACAGAATAAATGGGGACATCCTGTATTATGCTGTACCAATTAAATAAGTCTTTATTAAACAAATACTGGATAATGCTTGGTGCTCCTGACACAGTCATTGCGTTTCCGCGGATGCTACGGTCAGTTTTGTTAGGTTGGGAGAAGCAGAATTGAAAAGCCAACTTTACTGCTTGATTACATTCTTATCTTTTTGATCAACCTGGAAAAATATAACTGCACGATAAACTTAAACTTTTACGTTACAGTCTAATTTAAATAAAGGTACTGAAATGGCAGCCATTATTTTTAGTACGTGAATGAGCAATGGACCAAGTGGTGCACATATGTACCAATATTTAGTGAACGTGTTAAAAATGAAATCATACTTAATAGAATTGGATAGGTCTGGCGAGAATAAAGGCATATCTAACCCCCGCGCTGTGCAGGCGCGAGGGAGAGACGAGGGCGAGGGGCGACAGCGTGGCGGCGCAGAGGCACAATTTGCACATCAATCAAAATGAAAATTACCTTATCGATTGTAAAACATATGTTCGTTTTTCTTTGCTGAACGAGTATGTTTCTCGCGGACATTAACAGCGTGATTGTATTTTGAAAGTCAGACTGACATATATTGTAGTTATTCATGAATAATTTAGACTGTTCAAGTTACTCTCAGAATCTTTAACTTAGATTTTAAAAGTACATAGTTACTACGAGCAAAATTTATCCGATTTATCTCCTTCTATTGATTCTATCTTTAAGTTATATCTTGAAAAACATATAATAAATGTAAGCCAATACATCGGCTTATTTACTTTATTCGAATCTATCTTTAAGTTATATATTGAAAAACATATAATAAATGTAAGCCAATACATCGGCTTATTTACTTTATTCGAATCTATCTTTAAGTTATATCTTGAAAAACATATAATAAATGTAAGCCAATACATCGGCTTATTTACTTTATTCGAATCTATCTTTAAGTTAGATCTTAAAAATATACAAGTCCCATGAACGAAATACACATCGCTTCACATCCTCTCATTGAATATATGTTTAACTTATATAACAAATATATACAATATCCATGAACGAAATATATGTATAGTTTTATGTTCTCTTATAAAATCAATCTTTAACTTAGATCTCAAGTATATACAATACCCATCAACAAAACATTTATATTTATTTAGTTTTATATTCTCTTATAAGATCTGTTTAGATCTCAAAAGTAGACAATACACATGAGTGAAATATTTATGGGCTTATATACTGTTATAGAACATATCTTTAACTTAGATCTCAAAAATATACAAAACCCATGAACAAAACATTTATATAGTTTTATATACTCCTATAGGGTCCATCTTTCACTTGAATCATAAAAGTATCCAACAGCCATAAACAAAATATAAATGACTTTAAATACTTCTTTTGAAATAAGAATTTTTAACTTATATCCAAAACATATACAATGCCTATGAATAAAATATACATGATTTTATATACTTTCATACAATCTATGTCTAACTTAAATCTGAAAAGTAAACAACACCCGCGAGCGAAATACACACGGACTTATCTACTCCCATAGGATGTAGAGCAGACGCAGGAGCGCAGGGTCCACAGCACGGTAGAGGAAACAAGGTAGGTTCATTTCTATGGGAGGAAATACAGCTCCTCTTGTTCGGCGAGTCAATAGTAAGGCTTTATTTCAAACGAACTTTATGGCGGCACCAAAACGCCATGTCGTTAGGCCAATAGTAGAGCCAGATTTGGAGGTAGCAGTAGAACCAGGTGCATGTAGGAGCGCTGCTATTGGCTCGTTGCCATGACGTCAGCAAGACCACACCGTCAACAAAAAAGACTGGTTTGAACCTACCTTGTTTCCTCTACCGTGGTTCACACCGCACAGCAGCGGCAGGCAACAGGTGATGCGGTGCGCTGCTGAAGATGCAGCTGACTTTGTGAAACAATTCCGGTGGTCGTAGTGGGACAGCTGGTAGTGTAAGTTCTTTAAATCAACTTACGCTGGCAGCTGGACAGCTACTACGACGTAAGTTGTTTAAAAATCAGACTTCTATCGGCTATCGTTTGTGCTTCACGTTTGTACTTGATACGCATTTTCGCTTGGCAAGCGTTTGTGCTTGACAGCGTTTGCGCTTGGTAAGAGATTTTGCTAGGCAAGCATTTGAGCCTGACAATATGATTGTCGGCAATGTGTCTCTTGACGCTTTAAACACATGCACGATTGCTTCCTGTCAGAGAAGGGAGAAACAAGTCGGTGGCTTTATCTTTCTTCGGAAGGGGAATGGCTATAGCATCATACCCTCAGAAACGATCAATTCACTTCAACTTCTCTGTACTGATAGCCAATTCAACTAACTACTCACAAACCGAACCGAAATTCCCCAAAAGCCGTCATTCCTCATGGTGTAATATTTTCATGCCTATCCAGATTGAGAGAGGAAGGTAAGTGCGCGCAATGAATTCCAGTCAACCCTGAATTGCTGGCCATGCAAGTTTTAAAATCTATCCATTAATGTCTGGTATTATGGCAAAAGTTCATTGATATTTATGTCCTTCCACTCACGAATGTTTTATTAGTTTCAACTGAACTGGCTTTGATTTATCAGAATATTTAGGTAACGTTCAGTACCAACCTCCGTTAGTCGTTGAAACATGTATATTGTACCAAGAATAGGAGCTGGCAGACAACCCGACTTAACAACACGAGGGGAGTGTGCTCATGATGGACTTCCGAAGAGAATGTGAGGGTGTTGTGCAGAGACAGAGATGGCAATAGGTCCTGTAAATTAATTCTCTACTAACGACAACTCTGCTAATGATTTAATGGCAGTGTTATAGAATGTTGAAGTTAATTTAACTTATGCATATAATTGATTCTGCGATCCTAATTACAGACAATTGACGCCAACATCACTGGCACTGATATATGACAAGGCTCATCATAATTACGCACAACTGACGTCCATATTATCACCACAGATAATCGACGATGGCATCATAATTTCAATCAGTTGATATCAGACAACTTGAAAGACTTTCACAACTAGGATAATTGATAATAAAAGCACCATTGCAGACAATTCCTTCTTGCTAACATTTGAGGCCCATTTCATTGTTTCCGACAACTGATATTCGTCAATTTCTCCCATAGAATTCGCACTTCATTGCAATGTGTCATAACGCCTTTAATGAGTTGTTAACTGGTGAGGAGCATTCCTATCGTTGTCAATGTTATTTACTGCTTGCCATGTACAGTGCACGATGTAAATGTGTAGGATAATTCGCCTAATACTCATTCCCTCATTCAAATTGAGGGTTCAATGTTAGACCCTCTCACTCAACTCAACACACGACTGTTTCATGTGTAAATTTCGGTGCATTTCATTCAAATTAATCCTAGGGAAATCGCATGTTGGAGAGAAACAATTCCTCTCGAAAACAGCTTTATTCAGCGCATAAATGAAAATTCATGAAAACCGCACAATTTTACGCACCCACTCAATTTCATCTAATGCGTTTGGGTTCAGCCATGACTTCCCTCGTGTTATGTTAGCTGAAATAAGCTGAATAGCGCGTTAACCGCTGAGCAGAGAGATGCCGGCAACACACAGAGCTGCTGTCAGAGATCCGACCTCGTGACAAGCACGGCGAGGTGTTGAGTTCTGCGGCCTGCCTGCACACCACCGAATCGATTTCGACTTACTTACGGCCAGATGAACACGCTGGAGTGTGAGGGGAGGTTGGAGGGAAGTGTGAGAGGTGTCTCCTGAGGGGAGTGTGAGAGGTGTCTTCTGAGGGGAGTGTGAGAGGTGTCTTCTGAGGGGAATGTGAGAGGTGTCTTCTGAGGGGAGTGTGAGAGGTGCCTTCTGAGGGAAGTGTGAGAGGTCTCTTCTGAGGGTAGTGTGAGAGGTGTCTTCTGAGGGGAGTGTGAGAGGTGTCTTCTGATGGGAGTGTGAGACGAGTTTTCTGAGGGAAGTGTGAGAGGTGTCTTCTGAGGGGAGTGCCTGAGGGGAGTATGAGAAGTGTCGTCTGAAGCAAGTGTGAGAGGTGTCTTCTGAGGGTATTGTCTGAGAGGTCTTTTGAAGGGAGGGTCTGAGGGGAGTGTGAGAGGAGTCTTCTGAATGAAGTGTCTGAGAGGAGTGTGAGATGTTTCTTCTGATGGAAGTGTGAAAAG
Source organism: Morinoia aosen (assembly GCA_030386875.1). Lineage (NCBI taxonomy): Eukaryota > Metazoa > Arthropoda > Malacostraca > Amphipoda > Talitridae > Morinoia > Morinoia aosen. The sequence goes on from JASJYW010000026.1 coordinate 23,297,666, forward strand.
TGTCTAAGAGAGTGTACGTGTGAGGCTTCCGTGGGGTGTATAAAAGGTGTCTGAAGGGAGTGTGTGAGAAGTCTGCGATGCGAGTGTGAGGTGTCTGAGAGAGATAGGAGATGAGTTCTTGAGGGCTGTGTAAGACATCTGAGGGAAGTACGAGAGAAGTCTGAAAGGAGCCTAAAAGAAGTATGTGAGGTATCTCAGGAAAGTATGTATGAAGTGTGAAGAGAACATGGGATAATTCAATGGAAGTGTGCAAATGAGAAAAGACTGAACGGAACACGTGAGAACCGATGCTGTCAAATGCATGGGACAACGTACGAAGAATCTGAGGAGAATGATTTTTCGCTCTGAAGCTGGGAATAATTTTAGTATTCAGGAAAATAGAGACTAGTAAGTAGTAAAAGAGAATAAATAAAGTAGTAAGACGGGTTTTCTCTTATAAAATAATCCCGACCGCCATTTTCACTTACTGGTTCAGTGATAGAGATTAGGTGTTCGGTTTATAGTGATGTATTCATCTTTTTAATAAGGTGTCCTTGTTAGTGTGGTGTTCAGTATGCAATGAAATATTCATCTTTCCTTTTCAAAGTGGAGCGTCTCCAGTCGATTTGTTCGTTAATGACACATGCGAGATAAATTTGCATTCGTTTTTCAACTATCAGTTTTACGAATATGTACACAACTGACGACATGGGACCAAAATCAGAACTGTGATGCTATTTTGAATTGTGAGAGTAAAGCAGTTTTTTTCATCTCCTATTCACATAATTTTTTCATATATTTATTTCATTTTTTAAGCTACTTATTTTTACTTATGGTAATTTAACTTGCTTAAAACAGAGTTTTAAGAATATTTTTTGTGCATATTTAGGGAGAAAAACACACGGTGCATAGAAGTGGTTCTTACAGCCACCTCGTGAAGGCCATTGAGGTGTACATTGTTTCGGATTTGAACGTCCGCAACAATTTGACTCTTTCGGACGCCTGCATTACTGGTATCTCTGATGAACTATAAGAGCAGCGAGTCCTTTACTTACGTACTCATGGCAAGACAATCCTTCACCTATCCATGGCAGGTTACTTTGGCTCCTGTAACTGGAACATGCTCGATGCTCCAGTCTGATTATGTTGGTCAAGTTCAAAGAAAAAATTCCTGAGTCTATGTAAAAGACTTTTAAATTTAAACAACTGTATTTTTTAAGTACGCATGTATATAGTAGATATTATCCCACTTTACAAAATTCACTCAAAATTCACTGAAATGGAATTACATACATACTAAGCATTGTACAATCGACTAGTTCTCGTTCCACGTACATAGTGTGCCATTATTCCGGGTATAATGACAATGTTATATGTAGTAGATTTGAACATATTCTGGGAGGGAAAGTAAGTAACATAATTAATTGGCCATATAAAGCATTAAAATATTCATAGTTTCATGTAACACATCTTAAAAAAATGCAAGAAGAATTCATGTTAAAATATGTTTTCCAGTTAAAGAGGAAGTTGTTAACGTTTGAGGATGATCATTTACGGGATATCTAAGTTATAGTAGAGTTCAGACCCAGGAGTTCTGGCGCATCAGCTTTATGTTAAGTTCAGATCTCATCAATGCTGGAAAATACTAAAACGGACATCGATATGCAAAACTGTATCTCACATCCAGCAAGTTATAAAATTTGCTGTTTCATCCGCAGGGGATGAAACAGCATGATATTTCTGAAGTTCACGCTAAACTCTAATGTAACAGCACAACTAAAACTCAACATACAATCTGTTATTAATATATGATAACGTTTATATTTGGGCTTAGCCGCACGAATGATCAAAAACATACAAAATGCCGCACCGTCCAGTAAATAAGGGCACAAGCACAAGAGCGGCACTCGGTGAGAGTTTTCTAAATCAATAGGGAGCTGCCAACAAACAAATCTGAAATGTGCATCACATTTAGCGTCCCCGAGGTGGCAAAACAAAGACACTGCCTCCAAAACGTGCGGCCGGTTTAGGCCGAAAATGCGCAGCGCTTCCAGACTCCGGATCATCAAGACAGTCGTCCGTCCGGCGCTCCTTCCGCATGCTCTCCGTCACCGCTGAGCCGTGTGCTGCTGCTGCTGCCCTTTGTTCTTGTGTTGGTGGAGCTGGGGAGGTGGGGGCTGCGGCGGTGGTGGTGGTAGCTGTGTAAGTATGTGGTGGTGGTGTGTGGGATGTGTTGACGTTGGAGTAGGTGGTGTGAGTGTGGTCAACATGATAGTTGTGCTGCTGAGGCCGCCCTTTGTTCTTCTCGCGTTTGTGGGGAGCATCGGAGGTGGGGCTGCGGTGGTGGTGGTGGTGGTTGAGGAGGAATCTCGGTGGTGTTGTGTGGGCTGTGTTAGAGTTGGAGTTGGTGGTGTGAATGGTGAAAATGATAGTTTGCTGGTCCATCAAAGTTGCTAGTGTTAGTGGGGTCTACGTGAAAGTTGTACTAGTGTTGATATCAGAGTCGTGAGTGTTAGTGGTTTCTAAGTGAGAGTTGTGTTGGCATCTGTTTGGGGATGTTAGTGGGTTCTACGTAAGAGTTATAAGTTTTACGCTCAAGTAGAGAGAAATCACAACTTACCCGAAGAATTATTTCAATAGCAGCAGCATATCTCACTCGTTGAATAGTATGTATCTCCAATAGATGCTCGCCACGAGTCATTTCGTTATTTTGATTCCTATGCGGACGTTTTGATAACAATTCGATAATCACCCATAAATACTTTTACACACGGTTCGTCCTTTTGACACTCCATTCATCCTTTTGACACTCCCTTCCACACACGGCACCCACGACCGGTCAATTAGCCAGGAAGACAAGTTTGGGACCGCACTCGCTTCGTTCGAACCGCATTATTGAGATGAGGAGCGCGTTGTTCTGCCGCAGATTGACGCTATCTCGCCGCATCCTGACGTCAGTGTCGGGTTACGCAGCCTCGTGGGGGGGGTGGCGTGACGTGGGTGTTGTTCGCCTGGGGCCGGATTTACAAAAATGTTACATCGGCGCAGCGGGTCCGCCAGCACCAAATGTTCTTCTGTCGATTTGACCAATCATTAAAAGTTTAAACGTGGACTTAGAGAACGTGCTTTTTTCCGCTGAAACGTGCTGGTTTGCATGCCTGTTGGTAAAAAACAGCCTTAGGTGACCTGGTGTGTCTGTCACTGGCTTGTGCTCAAATTTGATTAAAATAGTTGAAATTGGAAGATTTAGGCTAGAAAACTCACACCTAGATTAGTTAAGTTGATAAGTGAACTTTTACTGCCGCCTCTGCAATTACGGCAACATTAAATGTTTTAAAATCTTGCCTTTGAGTACCGCATTTAAAAATGCTGCGTCAGCGTAGCGGTACAGTCAGCCGGTAGCAAAAGTTCTTCTGTCGATTTGGCTAATCTAAGTGTTGTTTTTTAAGCTCAATTTTTCATTTTGCATTTGAAAATAGGCCCAACATGAGGGTTTTGGCTAGAAAAAGCAACACCAAAGGTAGCCAAGTCGACAGGAGAACTATATTTACCGATTTGTTTTGAATGTACAAACAGTAAAAGTACGGTCCCAGCATGACGAAATAGCGAGGTGGTGCAGCATACGATGTAGGTGATAAGGTTATTGTTTTGAATAGAGATAATTGCAGAGGTGTTGTGCTGTCAGTAGGGAAATTTGGGCTGTAATACAATCAATAATGGTGACGAGGTGGTGGAAGTTGTGTTGAAACTTGTTGTTGGTAGGTTAAACTTTTGTACACCCTAGAATAGCGTGATGGTAGGATGCCCTAGAAGTCGCTGAACTTATTCGGGCCCACAGGTAGCTATACTCAAATTTGACCATTGTACTAGACTTAAGTAAAATTCTACCTCTGTATCACCTGTGGTAAATAAATTGTTCAAATTGTTTAAATTGTTTGTGTTGTGGATGTAATGGTAAGTAGGTGTTCTAGTACTATTTCTTCTTGTACGGAATTCTACATGAAGCCCAGCGAGATGATGGCGATGGGGATATTGAACGGTAGTGTCATTGTTGTAGCTAGGAGTGGTGCACAAAGCAGTTGATAAAAACTTGATCATGGTACAATTTTTACCACAACCAAGTTTCACGCCCACAGACTACCTACAGATTCATGCGCAAGCTTTAATTTCTCCTCAAACGATCGCGCAAGTACGAACCGTTACAATTATCGGTTTTAGAGCCGAAAAAACTTATTGAATGATTCTGGCTGTAAAAAATTACATGTGCATTAGAATGGGAATACAGAGCTCTGCCACAACTGCAATATAGCGACAGGGTCTCGAGTGCTAATTGTCCTCTTTGTTTGTTGGAGTGTCTTGCTAATTATGTGCATAGTACTCTCATTTTGGTTAGTCGGAAGTATTTGCGATCACAATGAACAAAGATTCTCTAATTGGAAATAAACTATAATGAATGTAAATCTGTGAAGTGGTATGCAAGTGGTTGCAGCGAGGTTTTATCACCGGATAGCAAGATGAGATTTTGAATCAAAGAAACTCTCCTTTAAATACAAAGACGTGGTACTTCTTGGCGATCCTTATTTTTATAAGATCTCAATTCATGGAAAAGTTCGAGATGAAGCAGTAAGCTGATACAAACAAGATGTGTACACACTAACAACACCAGCTGATCTACATGAAAATAAGCATTCAACTGCCAGAAGCAGACCGATAAAAACGTCAACTCCAGGTGTTGTGCCACAATGTGATGCATAATTTACCGTGTGTGTGCATGTTGGCGTACTATTTGTATGTGTGTTTATTGTGTGTGTGTGCATGTTTGTGTACACATGAGAGTGTTTGTATTTGTGTGTGTGTGAGTGTGTGTGCATGTGCATGTATGAGTGTGTATGTGTTTGTGTATATGTATGTGTGCGTGTGTGTTTGCAAACCTATGTGAGCGCGTGTGTGCACTAGTGTGCCCAAAATACCAAATTATCGTGTTTTTTCTTATCTCCTGCAGACATCGCTGACTACAGCCTCACACCCTCCGGTCAGTGCATACTTCTAGTGCTCTTTGGGTTGCATTTCATTTCAGATTATCTGGCATCCTTAATTGTCTATTGAAGTTATATGAATTTAGAGGCCACGTATCTAAAATAGAAATAATTTTACGTAACAAGGTTTCACTCGTCGTTACGATACCCTAATTATTGGTTTGGTTATGATGTGTGGGTTTTCTTTAAATATTTATGGTGAAAAATATCACCCGAAAGAGTATTTCATAAGCCACCGTCCATGATTCTTTTACCATACATAGGCGTTCACACTATACATGTGGGAGATATCGCACGAGAAGAGCATTTAATAAGCCACCGTCCATAAATCTTTCATTAAATTTGTGTGTTCAGAAAATATAAACGGGAAATATCGCCAGAGAAGGGCATTCAATAAGCCACCGTTCATCATACTTATATTTTATATGGGTGTCACAAAATATTTGCGGGAAATATCTCTAGGGAAGAGCATTCAATAAACCACCATCCATAATACTTTTATCATATATAGATGTTCATAAAATATTTACGGGAAATATCACGCGAGAAGAACATTTAATAAGGCACCGTCCATAGAAACTTACCCTCGGCTCACACTCCCTCTGTGAGGCCCACGCCGAGGGTTGCCGTGGTGACGCCTACCTCGCCTCTTTTCTGAGGGCCGGAAGAGTTGTTCCTGCTGTGCTCATTTCCACCGCGTGCTCTTCATATTGCATTTATTGACATGTTTTGCGACTGTCCTTGACCACCTTAGATAAACTCCGTAAGTCAGAGGTGTGACTGAAGAACAGTTTAGTGTTTCCCAATCGTTAAAGAACACAGAATTTTTCCTGAGGTCAAACACATTTCCAACATCATAATCTAATGGAGAATTAAGACCGATGTTGCTTTGATGTTTGACGAATAGCGTATACTGACACATGCGCTAAAGAAATCCTCGCAGCTCATTTCCACATGTTCTCTCCCTCCAATTCCATACTCACGCAACACTCGGTGCAACTCCAGCTCTGCACACAACACTCGGTGCAACTCCAGCTCTGCACACAACACTCGGTGCAACTCCAGCTCTGCAAACAACACTCGGTGCAACTCCAGCTCTGCACACAACACTCGGTGCAACTCCAGCTCTACACACAACACTCGGTGCGACTCCAGCTCTGCACACAACACTCGGTGCAACTCCAGCTCTGCACACAACACTCGGTGCAACTCCAGCTCTGCACACAACACTCGGTGCAACTCCAGCTCTGCAAACAACACTCGGTGCAACTCCAGCTCTGCACACAACACTCGGTGCAACTCCAGCTCTGCACACAACACTCGGTGCAACTTTAGCTCTGCACACAACACTCGGTGCAACTCCAGCTCTGCACAATACATTCGGTGCAACTCCAGCTCTGCACGCAACACTCGGTGCAACTCCAGCTCTGCACACAACACTCGGTGCAACTCCAGCTCTGCACACAACACTCGGTGCAACTCCAGCTCTGCACACAACACTCGGTGCAACCCTAGCTCTGCACACAACACTCGGTGCAACTCCAGCTCTGCAAACAACACTCGGTGCAACTCCAGCTCTGCACACAACACTCGGTGCAACTCCATCTCTGCAAAAAACACGCGGTGCAACTCCAGCTCTGCACACAACACTCGGTGCAACTCCAGCTCTGCACGCAACACTTGGTGCAACTCCAGCTCTGCACACAACACTCGGTGCAACTCCAGCTCTGCACCCAACACTCGGTGCAACTCCAGCTCTGCACACAACACTCAGTGCAACTCCAGCTCTGAACACAACACTCGGTGCAACTCCAGCTCTGCACGCAACACTCGGTGCAACTCCAGCTCTGCACACAACACTCGGTGCAACTCCAGCTCTGCACACAACACTCGGTGCAACTCCAGCTCTGCACACAACACTCGGTGCAACTCCAGCTCTGCAAACAACACTCGGTGCAACTCCAGCTCTGCACACAACACTCGGTGCAACTCCAGCTCTGCACACAACACTCGGGGCAACTCCAGCTCTGCACACAACACTCGGTGCAACTCCAGCTCTGCACACAACACTCAGTGCAACTCCAGCTCTGCACACAACACTCGGTGCCACTCCAGCTCTGCACACAACACTCGGTGCAACTCCAGCTCTGCACATAACACTCAGTGCCACTCCAGCTCTGCACACAACACTCGGTGCCACTCCATCTCTGCACACAACACTCAGTGCAACTCAACCTCTGTCGGTAGGAGAGCGGCGCGCTCGCGGGGTTGTTTGCGCGGCTTGCAAAGCGGCCACATTGATCTCATTGTCAATTACGGCACCGCCGGTCACGGGGCTATCGGGGATCCCGTACGTCACCGCCTTCTGGGCAGGTGGGGTGCAGGTAGGGTGCAGGAAGGAGATGCAGGTGGGGTGCAGGTGGGGTGCAAGTGCAAGAGTAGTGCAGGAGGGAAGTGCATAAACGAGGTGGAGAAAGGGTACAGGAAGGTGCTGGTGGGAAGTTCAGATATGTGGGGAAAGAAGGAAGTGCAGGAGGAAGGTACTGTACATGAGCGGTGCAGGAGGGAATTGCAGAACGGAGGTGCAGGAAGGAGGTGCAGGAGAGGGACTCTGCCGCTCAATCAAGATACAAAGAAGCAACGACGCCATTCGATGGGAGTGAGGAAATTTCTGTCGTCTTGCAAAATTATGAGAGGCAATCGCCCAAAAACTCATTTTTGCAGAAGATTTGAGTGCAATATGATGTTTGTATTCCAAAAAATATCGAGGAAACTTCGAAGTGATATAGTTAAGTCTGAATCGAGAAACATGGATGTAGAACAGGGAAGAAGAAGATAGACAGAACCAAAAGTATGGAGAGGTAACTAGTGTGGAGTGGCAACAAGTCGGCATGCATGTAACATGTGTGAAGAAGTAACAGGAGACTCTGCAGCAGAGAAACTGTCCTCAAATTGCGGATCACCGCATTTCTCTCGATAACCTTCACCTACTTCTACTAAATCGAAGTAGTCAAAATCCATTAAAAAGACTCAAATTTTAATCATCTAAGAGCTATTTGTCGAATATATTTTCTTTGAGCCTTCCCTGTGCAGCTTTGCTTGCGGTGTGGTCAGTCTCGCGTTGCTCAAACATTCACAGCACCAAAAAAAAAAAAAAGAAGACGGTAGGTCGTGCGGAGAATGTGATGCAGTTTGATGCGCTCAGAATCAGGCACAAAAGAAGCAGAAAACTGTTTGTGTATTTTGGGATCACGACCGCGTTCTTGTATAAATAATCCGAGGGGAAGTGGACGAGGGCGTCTCTGGAGGCAGCTTTAAAGAGAGGGAAACTCAGAATCTCAGCGCCGTGTCACTTTGAAGCGAGCGGGCCTACAGAGCGACGGCATCTCTTAATTTCTTCACTATATAACTTTAGTTGTAGTGGCAGTGGTAATGTAAATTTGAAGCGAAGCAAATTACAGAGCGGGCCTTTAGAGCAACGGCATCTCTTAATTTCTTCACTATATAACTTTAGTTGTAGTGGCAGTGGTAATGTAACTAAAGAAAAACAAATTACAGAACGTGCATTCAGAACGGGGGATTTATGAATGTCTTAAATGTAACTTCATTAGTTGTATTTTTAGCGTACATTTAAGCTCAAAATGTAACAAAAATTTTTCAGCGATACTCCATTGTAAATATTTCCATTTCTTCACCAATGAATAGGCGTACGCTACTGCAAAAAACATGAATTTGAGCCATCATTTGCCTCAACTTGAAAACTTGCAAATGACTTATCACGAATCGGTAGTATTTGTGGTAGTAGTAATTGAGATAGTTCTAGTGATAGTACAAAAAAGGGGTCACTAGCCGCTTAAGCATAAGAGCTTATAACGCTTACGAAAATTCATGCATGAGCGTTGAAAAGAATGAATTTCTGAGAAATATTTCATGTAAAGTAATATAAAGGAATATTCCTGTGGAGGCATTCCAATTGATCGAATACATGGGATACCTTAAGGCGAAGGAATTACGAAGGAATTGTTTCAGCGTATACAGTTGAAGACATTTTTCGTTGTTCAAGATGAAGGCATTCCTTCGTACGCCTTTGAACTGAAAGAAATCTCTGAGAACGATGTTGGAGTGAGGAGAAATCGTGAACAGGCGATTATTTCAAAGAAGTTTCTCTAAATTTACGAGTTATCAGTAATTGTGAAGAGCAGAACTATAGATGCCTTTGTTATGATGTTCTCCTTAGCGACCTTAAACTCGTAAAAAAGCAAAATTTCATTGTAAGATAAATGACACTTTTTACTGAGAATATTTTAAAGAGCAAAATTTTACGAGTTTATTTGTTTTAGCTTGAAGTTTGCAAATTCCAGTGATGGTTGTTGTGGAATAGAAGCTTTAGTTCATTCCATCATCATGAAGAATTCAAGTTATTTTGAAAAAAATGTGACGGTTGTTCAGGGAGTTCAATCGATGAACATTTTGGGGCGTTCGTTTTTTTCTGATGATTCTGTTTGTTGATTAAGTTTGAGATCAGTCCGTAAGTGCAAAATAAAGCTCAGTAATACACACTTACTTCAAAGTTATTAAACTCATCTGAAAAACCCAGCCCTTCCTATTTGTTTGTGCTCAAACTGCATCACTGTAAATAAATTTTTATCTCGTGGTCGTGATACTCTCCCCTACTTGATATTCAAAGTCTGTCTCATTTAGAATTGAGTTGCATTAATTTAACATCGAATTCGTTTTTATTCAGTTTTAATTCATATTTAATGAACCACATATGAAGAGGCAGTAGTGCAATAATCTGCTTAAAACACAGTTACCAGTAGCAGCATTCCATGCACAATTTAGGAGTAAGATTTTCGAAGAATTTGCCCCAATGAAGCGGTGCAGTTGGTAGTGAAAGTTCATTGATTAACTTGGCTAGTTTACGCTATTTTTCTTGTCCTAATTATCAGATTTGAGATCTTCAGACAAAATTTAAGGATTATGGCAAGTAATAAGATCACTTAGCGTAGAAAAGTTGACCAAAAATTATCGCAGCCAGCTGCTCCGCCACAAGGACTTTTAAATAGCACGCAAACCCAGCCCCAGTAGCAGAATTTGTACCTTCACAACACACACTCAGACCGCACATCTCACTTCCTTCGGTCCGGTGCTGGAGAATTGTCCGCATTGTCCTGCACGGCTCCGGTAGCGTGTTCAATTCATGCTTGATCGCTTGCCATCTCGTCAAGAAAGCCTAATCCTGTGCCAAAGGCAGTCCGACGAACAGGTTCCTGTCTTTTTTGCCATGTTCACGCGGTCTTTACCGTGTACCTTTGTATTCAGCGTAGTTTTCCAGGCAGGTCTCCCTTGAGAGAAGCTCTAAGCATTGGCCACATTGGTCCTACGTACTGTTGAAACTGGTTTGAAGTCGCGATGAAATTGGTTTCAAGTTTCAATGTAATGGGTTTTAAGTTACTATGATATTAGCTTTGAGTATTGTGAAATAGATTTTAGGTTTCAGTGAAACTCGCTTGAAGTTTTAGTGAAACTGGTTTCAAGCTTCTGTAAAGTTGGCGATAAGTCTTGGTAAAATTGGTTCTAAGTCTTGTCATGATGGTTTTAAATTGTGTTAAATTGGTTTTCAGTTTCAGTGAAATTGGATATGAGGTTTAGTATAGATTTCATGTTGTAATGAGATTTCTTCAAAGTTTTGAAACAATCAGACTCACACTAAATCTAGGTGAAAAAGATATCAGGTTTGAGAAAAATTATTTTTGTAATGCCAGTATTAACAGTACGATGAGAAGTCTTGTATGTAAGTACTATCAAATAAGAATATATCCGAACTACTACATTTCATTATAATTTTGTCATGCCTGTTGCCATTTTACTTTATCATAACAACGAGTACAGATCAAAAAGATAAATCGCTGCTTATTTTTGCAGGTCGATTCCTTCTATTTAAGACAAGGTTCAAATTTACAGACAGCTTAACTGAATTTCTGCAGTTCCTTATTCTCCTAAATACAGATTTGACGAATATTTTCTATGTTGACACAGCGATGTATTTGCCGTAGGAATTTTAATATTGATTAAACGTTCAACATTTATTCACAGATCAAACGAGCTTAACATTCAACAGAATACAAGTAAAATAACATCAAGTCTGATACCAAACTGTCAGTGACCATGTTGGTTCTTTCAGAAGTGGCTCAATGAAACGAGCCGATAGTTTTGTTTAGAAAATGTTCAGAATCAGCTTGAATAAATAAATAAAAAGCTAGGACACCTAACACAAATGCTCGAATTTACACTGATGCTATCAAATCACCACGGAACAATAAAGTTACTCAGGTTACTTAATTATTTACAAAAATACGCCGTAAAGTGCGTATGCAGCATAAGACAACTGTAATATTACAGTTTTTCATCACTGCAACATCAGCAACTAAATCACTCATTCGAGTGAAACTTTGGCCTTGAGTTACCATTCGAAGAACAGAACTCATTTCAACCCTAGAACGGCCCCACATCTTCCTCCCATCAGCGCCCGCCGTTCCTCTCCTAACACAAAACCTCAGATTTACAAAGCAGCTTTTTTTGACACTCGGCCATGCTAAGGAGCAGCATCAGCGTGCGCTTTGTGTGAAGACTCTAAAATATCGAGTAACTCGATGACGCCAGCACTTGTGCTTACTGTAACAAGAGATTCTGGCGACAGTGTAGGGTTACTTTTATCAATATTGCTGTTTTTTTTATCACCACTGATTAACAAAAAAGGCGGATTAAAGCTGGATGTCGTCTACCCAGATTATTGATGAATGTGATGAGAAATGAGTATAAGAACTGAAAATCGTACCATACTTTGAACTTAACATTCCTAGCAAACAAAACGAGGGAAAAACCGAGGAAATGGAGTTGATGCTATAAAAACACTCTAAGCATTAAATTATAGTTTTTAGATGATTGAATTACTTATAAATTTTGTTTAAATTTGTGCTAGCTTATACAGTTTTCGTAGGTAACAACTCAGTTGCCCCACGAGTTGTAGTTAGCAAAGCGACACCAACAAGCTGGTAATGACATAAGTTACGGGAGGATCACGCAGAAGATTGAACTAAAACGCTTCGAATTCAAGCATTAAGCCTTAGGCTGATATTAAGGAAAACCCTTTATGTAGTTATCTTATTCATTAGTTCATCGCTGCTGGGCTTCTTGGGACAACAGCCTTTTACCACTCCTCCCTAAGTGAACAAGTGAAAGCATAACAACCCTTTACTGCACCCACCGAAAGTACTGCGCAGCTGGTGCATACTGCAGCCCCGAGTAGTATTCTCCGTTTCCTCTCGAGGTACAATACTGATGTAATACGGATACAATACTGATAAATCACTGAGACGATATTGAAATAATACTGGAACAACGCTGATACTGTATTAAAAAACATTCGAACAACGCTGATAAAATATTAATACAACATCCATACAATGCCCATACAAACTTGAGACATTACTAATGCAGTATTGACATAATTTGAATGCAAGAGTGATGTAGTACTGACCTGAAGTGGCTAAAATTACGGTAAATGGCTATAATTTTTTTTTTCGTGACCAATGTTAAAATTTTTTGACTTTTTCGTGTGCGGTAAACATGAACATGACTTGATATCTGACAAACCTGCAGAATTGACAAAACTTGCTCAGTTTATTTAGGTTCTTGCCCGCACTTCAAACTTACCACAGCTCCCACACAGTCCCACTGTAACCCCACCACAACCTTTTTCAATCTTACTACAGGTCCATCACAACCCCATCCCAATCTCCCTCAGCCGTACCTTAGCCCCAATACAATCCCACCGCAACCTCACCATAACTTAACCACGATTTAGCATAGCCCACCTCAACACCACCGCAACCTCACCACAGTCTTAACATAGCCCCACCACAACACCCCGACAACCTCATCACAACCCTACCGCAACCCCACCAGGCCCAACAGCTGGTTATAATGAATGCATTAAAGTCGGGGAGGAGTGGGAGGTTCTGAGAGAGAGGAGGAACCGGTTGGTGGGTGAGGCGGGTGTTGTTGCTTTGATAAAGGACAAAAGTGAGCGGCATGGGTGCAACTCTAGTGAGGAAATGGTAGGGTGAAAGAGAAATGTGAGAGCAGTAACTAACTTAAAAGTGTTTACTTTGAGGCGAGAATGATAAGAGAATTTCAGTGTAGAGAAGAGAATCGGGTAGGCCATATAAAAGTTTTATCTACACAAAAAATATAGTAGAAATTTGTTATATATTCTGTTAAAGTTTCATGATTTTGCAAATCGTCAACTAAGAACAGAAAAGTCTCTCGTAAAACAAGATGAAGGTATTTTCATATTTAAGTTTTACCCTATTATTTTGATAGAATACGTGCATATCTGGCTCTCTCCTTTATACTGAAGATGAGGAAGTTCCGTCGTCGTTTTTGGTTAACTTCCATTTTTGATTGCAACAATCGGCTTTTATTGAGTATGTAATTACGCCTACATACTGAGGTTGTTCAGCACACATTGATTTATTGAATAAGAACCTATGTCCGTACACAGTGAATGCAATTGAATAAGGACGTATTTTTGTATAACAGTCCGTAAAATTCTTCTACAGTTTTGGCGGACGCTATCGATAGACATCAGTAAAATAAGTGCGTTAGTAATACATAAGTGTCCGACAAATATCAACACTTGTAACAAATAGCTGTAGCAGAACCCATCTCATACAGGTACATACGTACGTATCTACCAGCTCATCACACATGTACTACCGTGCGTCGAGTTGGTAGATGCATACCTACATGAGATGGCTTCTGTTACTGCATAATGTTGTTAGTGTTGCTATTTGTTGGACACATATCTAATACTAACATACTACTGCAAAAATTTTAAAAGAATTTTACATGCTGTCTACAAAAACAAGTCTTTACTCAATTGCCTTCGCTGTGTACGGATATGAATTCTTATTTAATAAACCAATGTGTCTTGAACAACCTCAGCATGTTGGCGAAATTACATATTCAAAAAACCCAAATTGATGCAATTAAAAATAGAATCTAATCGAAAACGATGATAGGGAACTTCCACATCTTACTGCAGTATGAAGGAGAGAGCAAGGTAGGCTGTACAAAGCATGTATTCTTTCAAAAAATAAGACGGAAATCAGATTTAAAAATACCTTAGGGGTGTGAATGTTTTACAAAAGACTTCTCTGTTGGGATTAGTTTAAATTTATTCGGCAACTCACAAAAATTATAAACACACCGTTCTAGGGCTATTTGATCAACAACAATAATTGTTAAATCAACAACAATGTTTTAGCAAAAAATATAAATATTTAAATAAAACTTATACAAATATCCCTGATATCCTTGATGATACTTCTTTGTCAATTTATTCTATGACACTAGTTCTGGCTTCGATGAATGCTACCATTCAGGCCCGAAACCGCTTATAAACTGAAACTAAGAGGTCGTTATTCATTTCAAACATCACCTGGACAATGATGGTTTTCAGCAAAGCTATGTTACCTTGAATCTGTCGATTAGTTTCCCTTTCAACGACGCTCCACACGTAATAGTCGATAAGATTTAAATCTGACGAGTATATAGGTCACTAGTTAGGGGTCACATGATCGCGAACAATTTTCTGAGACCCAGTCTTGTGTAACTATGGCTTTGTGAGAAGGCCCTGAATCTTGTTGAAAGATGCATGACCTTCTATCAGAGACGTTATTCATCTAGGGCTTAACAACCATTTTTAAGCCAACAATGTATCCAACAGCATTAATAATGAGACCCTGAGGAAAAATGTAAGGTGACATGACTTGACCTTCTCTACTCACAACTCCTAAAACCATCACAGTAGCAGTAGCCGGAAATTTGTCGTGCATCACCCTGGGCACTTCAGAAGGATGTACACATAGCCCCCAGTCATTCTGTCCGGTAAATTTCAAATCCTGGTCGAAGTTTTTACGTAAAAGAAAACCCAAACGATGAAATCTTCGTTAGAGTTTTTGACCTCGTTAAATAAGTTTTTTGAAAATATGAGACGGTTTTATTGCATCTTTGCTGACATTAATTGATCTTTCCTCGTTTCATATGACTTGTATATATGTGGAAAGCCCGACGTACCACATTTCTGATGTTCACTCTGATACCTGGAGTTTTTTGGTTTTGTACCTCATCGATCTTCCGAGGTCCTGATCGAAAATGTTTAGAACATTCCGAATAAATTCTGGTGCTCCTATGGCATCAGAGCGTCGTAAATCCTTTTTTCCTCTTTACGACTGGGGGAAAACTGCCGTCACAACTCTTTAGCTCCAACTGAATATTATGAACAAATGTTCTGAAAACATTTAAAAAGTTACTGCGTCCAAAACCGCTGTTTTACATTTGAAGTAATTATGACTGCATGTCTTTTCATTTTTCGGGTTAAAATATCACTCTAAATCAGTAATTTTAAATTGAAAAATATCATGAATGACTTGACTTTGTAATGAACTAAAAGCGTCAATTGCTTACAACCCGTGAATCATTTCAAGCCTTAGCGCAGAGTGCTCTCGTTTGTCCACTATAGGTGTGTGAATCATTTTAATCCTGAGAGTGATTTGTTTACACGTCAGGGTGTGAATGTCACATAATGAAGCGTGAATTAACATTATTATCAATAACAATTATAAAAGAGGCATGTTAAAGACGGAATCAATATTATTATCATTAAATTTATAATTATGAGTTTGACATGCTAAAGAGTGAATCAGTATTGTCATCAGTAAAATAATTATTATTGTTATCTTAGGAGTTTCCCAGCCACACCTCAACAATTGTGATGATGTAAAAAATGACTTGCTCAGTTGACCACCTTGAAATGCAAACAATTTTTGAGGGCTGTGCTGCATCCACTACTTGATTGATGCGCGAAATGTATGGCCAGAGATGACTCATATTCTGTAGAAAGCTTTTGTACTTTTTCCCCGTAGGTACATTTGCTTTCAAAAACAACTAAGCATTATTAATTTGTTCACATCCAAATAAAACATTTCATCAATTCTTAATAATTCATTTTTAATCCATCAATATTTTCTCATTTCGCAGAGAAAATTTTTTTAAATTAGAAATTCTTAAATTTCTAACAAACTGAAATTCATTAGCCATTTTTTTATGTTACGAAATAATTTGATGATGTGAGAAGGGAAGCTTTGAATAAAGCACTTAAATGGCGTTTTCTACCAGCAAGAAATATTTTTCATCGGCAAACTCTAGTATTAAACGAGGCAAACATGAAATAAAGAAATACCTCAAAACTTTTACAAAGGTTGTTAACCATTTAACCCACTGCAGGACTATACGGTTCTCTTTCGAAAAGTTCACTATATATTGTATTTCTCATATAATTTATTCCCTAAAGTGTTTTTTGAAAATTTTTACCGAGTGGCAGTTCCTTCCTCATCCTGATATCGGCGACGACCTGATGCCAGGGCTAGTTTAGCAAAGGTGGTTATTATAACAGTAGTATGAGTAGTAATTATTATAACGGTAGTATGAGTAGTAATTATTATAACGGTAGTATGAGTAGTAATTATTATAACGGTAGTATGAGTAGTAATTATTATAACGGTAGTATGAGTAGTAATTATTATAACGGTAGTATGAGTAGTAATTATTATAACGGTAGTATGAGTAGTAATTATTATAACGGTAGTATGAGTAGTAATTATTATAACGGTAGTATGAGTAGTAATTATTATAACGGTAGTATGAGCAGTAAACTGTACTGAGTAGTACAACTTATCTGGTTCTCTCCTTCATACTGAAAATTGAATAACAAACTCAAGTTCAAGACTCATGTTCTTACCAGAAGACTGTCGCCTCGGCAATCAACACTCAATTTACCTTCTTTGAAAATAGAGTTTTTCAGAAGCTCAGCATGACTAGAACGTAGAAAAGAGTAGACGAAGCACACGCACCAAAATAGGGCGAAGAGAGCTGGAGGGAAGTGGAGAGGACGGAATGGGAGGGTGGAGGGTGGTGGTGGTCGGGTGGAGGTTTGGTGGAGGTTTCCAGTCGACTGAGTCTAAATGAGGGTGTCGCTTCTGGACCGTCAGCTGTAGCAGCAGTTGTAACAGCAGAAGCTGAGTAACAGACGTAACAGCAGTAGTAACAGCAGCAGCAGCTGAGTAACAGCCTTAACAGCAGTTGTAACAGCAGCAGCTGAGCAACAGTTGTAGCAATAGTTGCAACATGAGCAACTGAGTAACAGTTGTAGCAACAGTTTCAACAGCAGCAGCAGCTGAGTAACAGTTGTAGCAGCAGTTATAACAACAGCTGTAGCTGAATAATGTTAAAACAGTAGTTGCAACAGCAGCAGCAGCAGCAGAGTAACAGTTGCAGTAGCAGTTGTAACAGCAGGAGCAGCAGAGTAACAGTTGTAGCAGCAGATGTAACAACAGCAGTAGCAGAATAATGTTGTAGCAGCAGTTGCCACAGCTGCAGCAAAACGGGGTAACCAAATATTCTTCTCATTCGAGCAACCGAACACCCTGTTTATTTAGCGGTTTGCAATATGTCGATGAAGAATTTGCGCTATGTTGTAAGCAGCGTGATCAACCTTTTTTGGACAACCTATGCGACATTTGACTCCTCGATTTTCAACCTCTGCTTAACCATATCTGCCGCCACACATTTTGGCCTCTATTAAAGCCATTTTGACATTTTTTCTTACCAAATGAGTTAATGTGTCCGTACGGAAATTGGCGTTAAAAATTGTTTGGCATCTCGCCGACTCTGCAGGGTTATACAGTACTAACATTGCAGTGTTACCAAATTTGGAGTGTTATGCATAGACAATTCTAGTTAGAAAAAAGCCTAATTCAACAACTTTGGCAGAAAACAGGCAGCTCTGACCAAACGATGAGAAACTGGATGCCGTATTAAGAACGCGCTGCATTTACGAGAGTGCAAGGTGCAAGACGAACTGTTGAACCACTCTGATTTGATCACGGAAACATGCCAGCTATTGTAGTAAATATAAGTAACGTTGAAATTATTCCTTATCTTTAGGTTTAGATAAAATTTGCGTTCATTTAAAAACTTCATTGTAATTTGGGCTCGGAAACATGATGAGATAATCTCTGTGCGAAACAAGTTTCACTTAAAAAGCATTTCAATTCTAAAGCAACCGAGCCAAATTAACAGGTTAGAACCGGTCCCTTGTGGCTGCGTCCCCAAGGCACTTGGCAGGTTAGAACAGGAGCTACAGTGTCTAATGTTACATTTATTCCTTGCTCTCTATATCATACATTCATAAGAATTCGCCTCGGCTGCAGATCGATATTTGAGTAATTTTTACATGAAGGAAAAAGATTTGAATGACTATGTAGACTTCAGAGTTTTTGTTCTCGTGTTGAGAAGCTGAAAAGCGATTCTCAATTTTGCGAAACCAATTGCTAACGCAGTCAGCTGCGTCTTCGGTGGTGAAACGCTGTCTAGGGTTAGCCACAAAAATGTCCCCTATTTTTTTAATCGCCTTTATTCAGTAAATATTAAACAATGAGGTTTCTAATTAGTCTCATTTTAAAGGAAAAATTATTTTATTTTATTTAATGCAATAAGTTTTTCGATGTCATTAACAACTTAGACACAGTTACACTCAGATTCAATGCAACTTTTTTGTCTTTGTGCGAAAATAGTTTCAAACACAATTTTTTAAGTTTTCGTGCTAAAATTAATAGGATAAGAAATTGGAGAACAAAACTAGCAATTTTATTAACTATATATTCATTATGTAATCCGAGAAATGTTCGAACAAGGCAAAAATCCACCAACCCACGCTCTACCAGCACACAGTACAGCCATGTGCGTCGGCTACCGACAGACGTCACCGAAATAATGTCTCATGTTGAGTCAGGTGGTGTGCGCTTGAACAACTGTTTTTCGGAGTATTCAAGAAATTTCAAGTGAATTAAATTGTTGATTTTTTTCCCCAATTCCTTTTCCTATTAATTTTATCACGAAAACTTAAAAAAATTGTGTTTGAAACTATTAACACGCAAAAACAAAAAAGTTGCCTTTAATTTGAGTGCAACAGTGCCTATGTTGTTGATTTCGAAAGACATTTTTCATTTAATTAAAGAAGACAATTTTTACTTTAAAGTGAGACTAAGTAGAAAGCCGCCATTTTTAATAATTACCGTATAATGGCAATTGAAAAAAGAGGGTACATTTTGAGTCTCCACACCCTATTAAGGCACGCGTTAGATCCTCACGCTAGCACAGCCCTGCTTGAACCTCACCGCTGGGACGAGGCATTGAGGCGGCCCCTGGGTATGTGAACACTAGAATTTATTTCACGATTAAATGTTTCACCTTATTTCTTAATACATGGAAAACGCGCCCTATTCTTGAAGTCCAATGTTTCTTTCATTCCCAAAGTTGAAATTTTTTGAAAAAATAGTACAAACATTTCGGGAGCAGAGCATTGGTGCTAGCTTGGACCATAAAGAGTTTTTTCTCCAGCAAGCAGCTGATCATGGTACTCTGCAGGGCAGTAATGGCAAAGGTGAAGTGCTGGCATGCAGCAATGAGATAACAATAAAATGCTAACAAAATAGAATTAAGTTAGCAATTAAGTGGCAGTAAAATGGCAACAAGATGAAAGTAAAATTATTGCAAAATGACGGTAAAATGATGGCAGTGTGGCAGTAGAATGTGGGAAGGATAGCAGCTAAGTTGCAGTAATATGGCATTAAGATATTTCTAATCGCTCGCCAACAGATTTTGTTAACGCAGAAACTCTACAGCTCAGAGCACTTAATGGTGTGTAATGCACGCTTAAGACTGCACACCTGCATACACCTGCACACACCTGCACACCTACATACCTACACACCTGGGCACCTGCACACCTGCACACCAGCACACCCTCACATGCAAGTGCCACCTGTGTAGCGGTGGCGTGTAGGAGGCGGGACTGGACAACTGACGTCGATGTCTTAAAATCAGGGAATTAAAATCTAAGACGAGATAATTTTCGGTCCCCTTTCCAGGATTCTGAGGCTCTAATGATGGCAATTTATTCAGTGTAATTTTGTATTAGTGTAAAACTCTCCTGATAAAAACCGCGTGTTTCTGTCAGCTCATAATTTGAATTGTCTACCTCATTAGTTAAGCCTGGATGATTATTTTATAATGAGCGAAAATTCAGGCAATCGATGCATCGAAGGAGATCTCTGGGGTCACCAAAATAGAATTTAATCAATATACATTTTTCACATATGCAGTGTACACCCAATTGTTTCACTATACTAAAACTCCGACCTTTATCAGTGTAATCAGTTGCAAACCGTTGTGTGTTCTGTTTAGACAACATCACAGTGACAACGGTGAAGTTTGTCGATTCTTTCACAGTTACTGTGTCCTGCCTACACTGTTACATTTTACTCCACTACAAAGTTCATAAAATCATATTTATCATGAAGAATTCGAATTCGTGCTAAGCAATTCTTTAACCTCCCATATCCCGAGTTTTGGTTTATAAAAATTATCCCTATGCGACAATTTTTACCAGTCTTTGTCTTTTCCCGTCCTAGTAACCCCAAAGACCTTTAGTCAGCAAGGCACCTGTTGCAAAGACTCGATGAAAAATAGGCCACAAATTCATATTTGGCATGACTTGTACCTGTTCAACTTTCCACACCCTCAGTTTTCGTCAATAAAAATTACCCCATAAAACATTTTCACTATTCCCACTAATTTATAGTCATAACAGACATGGTGACTTCCATCACAGGGCACAGCGGCGTGAACCAGCTAGGCGGCGTGTTCGTTTCAGGACGTCCGCTGCCGGACACCACGCGTCAGAAGATCATCGAACTCGCTCACTCCGGGGCCCGGCCGTGTGATATCAGCCGTATTCTGCAGGTCTCCAACGGCTGTGTCTCCAAGATACTTGGCAGGTTAGAGTAGATCTTCAATGGTTGTATCTCCAAGGTACTTATCAGGTTAGAACAGATCTTTAATGGTTCTGTCTCCTAGATACCTGGCAGGCTAGAACAATAACTAGTGTGTAACGATAATGCTTGCCCCATTCCTTAGCACCAATCACAAAAATACACCGCGGTTTCAGAGTGATATTTGAGAAATTTTCACAGGAAAAATATAAATTTTGAGTGACCCTCATTGAGAGGTTTTGACCGAGTTTTGAGAAGCTGAAAAAAGAATTCCCAAGTTTGCGTAACCAATTGTTAACACTTTCCGCGTCCTATTGAGCAAACAAGTAAACACTTTTTTACTTAACCAAGTTCCCACTGAACCTCTATGGAAAATTTTCATCTAATTCAAGTATAATAAGCATAATTTTAAAATCTTAGGCGCGTACACGCTTGATGATGTTGATCTTGTCCTGTAAAACCTTAATTTAGTTAAGACCAACCCAGACTCCATACTAAGACGACCAAACATCACTGGTCTAATGTAAATAATAACCAACTTCTCTTGTTGCTGACGCACTACGAGGGGCTAAAAACCGAAACTGATTCCAAATTTAGAACCCAGGCCTACCATGACCCAGAGCCCCGACCTCTACCATTCCCGTTCCTCCCGCCCCAGGTACTATGAGACTGGCAGCATTCGTCCACGGGCCATCGGCGGCAGCAAACCGCGTGTGGCCACCGCCGAAGTGGTGGCCAAAATTTCTCAGTTCAAACGCGAGTGTCCGTCGATCTTCGCGTGGGAGATCCGGGACCGTCTCATGTCGGAGGCGGTGTGTGGTGCTGACACCATCCCTAGCGTGAGTGTGTGGTGCTGACACCATCCCTAGCGTGAGTGTGGGGTGCTGACACCATCCCTAGCGTGAGTGTGGGGTGCTGACACCATCCCTAGCGTGAGTGTGGGGTGCTGACACCATCCCTAGCGTGAGTGTGTGGTGCTGACACCATCCCTAGCGTGAGTGTGTGGTGCTGACACCATCCCTAGCGTGAGTGTGTGGTGCTGACACCAACCCTAGCCTGAGGATGTGGAGTGTTAGCTAGAGCGTCGGCGTGTTCCATGCATCAGTTCTTCGATGTTTTTTATTCTAATCTAAAGTTTCTATACTCACCCTCAGAACAGACATCATTAATCTATTACACGTTCATTGCGCTTATCGTTCTTCTATCCGACATAATTTCTAATCATTAACATTTACTCACTCGCACAAGACATTTCTTATTATATACACCATCC